>JANAVB010012999.1:8692037-8998486 GCA_029216955.1 Iris pallida | reverse complement strand
TATATATATATATATTATATATATATATATATATATATATATATATATATATATATATATAATAATATATAATATATATATATATATATATATATATATATAATATATATATATATATATATATATATATATTATATATATTTATATATATATATATATGTAAATGTTTAGATATGAATACTAGAGATCCTACATACCTATCCTTGAGCAAAACAAAAATGGCCACTTAGACATTTTAACAAACACTTGGTGTGCTCCTCTGATTTCTCCAAGGACGACACTAAAACCCTATAGGACTTCTACCAAAATGATAGCTAGAGCCTTGCTCTTCTCCCTATGGGTACCCCTACTCCATGGTTGTGCTCCTACAAGTGTCATGCATGAAAATTGCCTTAAAGTAAGAGGAATGTAATGTATTTTACCTATTGGGAGATGGATTCCTAATGAGCACCAAGAGGACACAAGGAAGTAGATGGACACATCCTTATAGCAAGCTCCACCCCAAGCTTCCCTCCTCAAGTGCTCCCTTAGCAATGTCAAGCTTCTAGCCTCTTGGAATGAAGAGATTGGATTTTGGAAGGGTGGCTAGGTTTCTATTCTAGTTTGGAATGAAAATAAATGAACTAAAGGCTTGTCATGAAGGGTTTTATATAGACTCTCATTAGGTTAGGGTTTGGTTGTAGGGATTGGATAAAATGACTTAAAGGCCCTTCCCTTTTTGTCGTAACTAGAATCTTTATTAATGTGTAACTAATTTTATAACTAACCAACTAACTATCTTGTCTAACAATGGCTATTCTAATTTATCAATCCTATGGGCCAAGTCAAGTTAAATGGGGTCCACTAAACCTAATGATTAGGCTAGTCTACTAAATAATACAACCACCATATTTAAATAAAAAATATATACAAAATTTATCAAATGACAAAAATATCTTTGTTCTAGAAAAGTGGTAGTGACAGGAACTTAGGACGAGAACATGCTAGCTAATACCATCTAGAATAAGGTCTTTTTTGATGGACTTACTTGAGATGTACTATGTTGTAACGGTATTCTACACATATGCTATCCCAACTGTCTCAATCCATAAATAATAATAAAATCAAGAACAATATATGTCATATTCTGTAGCTCATTAACACATATGCTTGAATAGACCCAAAGTACAATATGGGTCTACAAAACTAAGCTAATAAGCATAAAGCAAGCAATGGTGATAAATATGAAATCACAAAAGATACCTGAATCGGAGATAGCAACACCATCATGATCAGCGAACTAACTCTACACAACCAACTACCTGGAGAGATTACCAGGTCCTCAGAGGGACATAATAAGATACAAAAAAATGCCATAACATGAAATAAATAAATATGTCACATAATCATAAGTTATAGTAAAATAAATAGTCTGGACCACAATATGGTCTAGTATCCTATCATAAAAGCAGTGAACCACACCTACAACCAGACAGACAAGGGGTGGCACACTATTTCACGACAAGATATTGTCCTATACTATGATCATGTATAAGTACAAGATCCAGTCGGCAAAGATCTCCTAACCATTCTATGTGAATGCATATATGTTAAAGACGACTTTGGAACATATAGGTAGGTGAATAACGATATAGCAACGAATCACAGGCTGGGTCGGGCCATGAGTCGATTCCTATAAATTGGTAACAATAAACCCGTAACTAGGTAACAATAAGCCAATATCAGGCAACCATACATCCATTAGCAGGTAACAATATGGCTCATGACTCCGCAATCTCCTCCGAAGACTACGAAGAGAAAATAGTTGTCTCATATGCCAACTAATAGTCTTCCTCGCCTATGAAATGTACATGTCGTATCCATGACTCGAGCAAATCATATCTCAATGCGAGTCACTAAATAGACTCAATCTAACTCTATATGTACCGACACACGAACCGCTTGCACTGATGATCAGTCGAGTGCGTCAGCTCGTGCCAACACATGAACCCTCACTCACAGTGTCATGTGATGCTACGTGTTAAGACATAGAAGTTATTAGTATTAGCTCACTCGGTCTCAATCAACTTAATTTTTATAGTTAACTAAACCATGTTTTGATATGTTACAATATGACTCATCTGACGATCCAACAATGTTGCATTTCTTGAAGGTTATATTGGTCATCTCTATGCAATTTTATATTTATTGAGTCTAGGACTTATATACATCGAGTCGTATTTGGCCCCAGAAGTCCACTCAAATATAAACCCAATAGTCTACTTATAGGCCCAAACCAAAATAATGTTAGAACAGGCCATGAAAGCTTTTCTCTTCTGTACATCGAACACTAGCTGAATCTGACCGAACTCGATCTAAGGAAATTTTGGCAATCCAGACAATTGTCCAATCCCCGATATCGTGGTTCCCAATGTTAGGAAAATTTAAATATACACTTGAATTTTGCGAACTCTGCCCACAAAAATCCTATAAATAGGCATGGATTTCCACATTCTTACTCACTCCTCTCTTCTCATCTTTCTTATCCTATAGAGTGAAATCAAATATCTTTAATCTTCCTATCTCCAAGATCAACTCCTCAGCCTTCTCGTTCCAAGTGCAGTCTCGGTTAGAAGTCTGAAAGAGTTGTATAAAGCTTAGCTCAAGAAGTTTCTCTCTCTCTCTCTGTCTCTGAAGTTATTGTGCTTTTTGGGTCAAAGCATAAGTTATAGGAGTTGCAAGCACTTTGGATTCAAAGCTTGTGTTTTACTATTGTGACTATAGTGGATTCAACTCCGAGCAAGAGTTCTCAGGCCTGAACTAGTGTTCTAAGAGAAAAACTAGGATAAAAATCTCGGTGTTTGCGTTTTCTCTCTAAACTCGGCTACTTTTAATACTTGTCTTATTTACACATATATTGTTGGTTACAAGCTTCACATAGAATAATTTTTAATTGGATAAGATATGTCTGCATCATTCTATTCACCCCCTTTAGAGTTGCCAATCTGTCCCTCAATTGGTATTAGAGCTCGGTCTTTTATTATCTGACTAACATCCCTAGGGTTATGGCAACTTCGGATCTATCAACACTAACAACGGTGAAGGACAATCAACAAATAGGCTACCCCTATTTGATGGTATCAACTACACATACTAGAAGACACGTATGAGTTTTTACCTGAAGTCTCTTAATTTTGATATGTGGTCTGTTGTTGTAGAGGGGTATCATAAGCCATCTAAAATAGTCATAGATGTCACCCTTACTGAAAATCCCTATGACAAATACAAGACAGAGAAAAAATATGGCAGTTTTGATGCAAAAGCTATTAATGCCTTATTTTGTGCTTTAGACAGAACTGAATTCAACAGGGTCTCTACTTGTGGTACTTTACACGAGATCTAAAAGCTTCTTGAGGTCACTCATGAAGGAAACTATGTAATTAAAGGAATCAAAGATCAGTCGTCTAATACAAGAATATGAAGCATTCAAGATGAAGCAGAACGAGACAGTTACTCAGATGTTCACATAGTTCCTAGACATCGTCAACCCTCTATCCTCTCTTGGCAAGGAGTACAGCAACCACAAAAAGATTCAAAAAAGTACTCAAATGACTTACCAAGAACTGGATTCCAAAGGCCACAACAATCGTTAAAGGGAATGATCTGACCGTAATGACCCTCAAGACGCTCATGGAGAAGCTGATATATGACTCACGAGCTAGATCTCAAAGAATTCGAAGATCCCGCCCCAAAGGATAAGACAAATACACTGAATCACTTCATCATCACTAGAAAGCCTCCAACTATGAATCTAACGATGATCACTCTCACGATGAAGAAGTTGCCCTAATCACCAGAAACTTAAAAAATTTAAAGATTGAGAGATCAAAGAAGAAAGAGTCAAATGACAACAGCGATAAATGTTACGCCCCAGTCCCGTAGGACCGATCGTCCTCGCTAAGGCGTGTTTCCACATGAGCCAAGGTTGTGCTCACGTAAGACAGATTCCATAACGGCCAATTACAGGCTAAGCGATAGGGTCGTCGCACAGAAGTCCCAAGCAGAAGCATTGAATAATACATGCAAAAAGTTGAAACAAACACAAGTCATACAAATACCTCTTTATTGATGAGACAAAGATTACATAGGTGGCGCGAGGCAAAGATTACAATGACTCAAGCTCACTTTTCTCTATGATTATAATCACTCAGCTCTCTCTCAACTCTCAATAAAATTTGACGAGCTAGCGGATACATCAGATAGGCGATGTCCATACATTATATCCCGTATAAGTACAGAGCATACAGTTGCACGCCTCAAAATGCCAACGAACTCCATGCCTCAATGCAAGCAAGCGAACTCTGCGCCAACGAGATTCTACCTGTGCCTGCACATAGAAACTGTGGGGGTATCAGTACTCAACGGTACTGGTATAGTGAGCTTCTCGTCCACCAATAAAAAACCAACATGTTCATTTACTTTGTGCAACACAAACCCTTTATGATTGTCTTTCTATTCTTTCCTTAGGATCGATTTAGGAGACAGACCCCTCGTCTCCTTGTGTCTCTAGACCATCACCGTATTATCGCACCGATAACTTACTTATCCTTTCCTCTAGACCCTTCTCGTGCCAACAACGTCAACTTATCGACTCATGCTTGCCTTTCGGCCCATAATTTAAGACTCAATCACACGGTTGTGCCATCAACTCTATTTGTGCATCCATAATGAGGTCATGCCTCGCAACTCAGTACCACTTAACCAACTTTGCCTTACGGCTCTTCCTGACTTAAACTTGAAATGACTTAATCCAACTTACTTAATACTTTTGTGTCAATGACTCACACACCCATGCCACACTTTGTGCCATAGCACGGTGTCTTCATTGCAGCCAAATCTTAGGTCCGAACATTGTATTGCAAATCTTGCACACATTTAACTCGACTCATTGGTACCGTGCACACAAATCTTGACTCAATCTAAAGGTATACACGCGCATCATCGCTAATATATTGACTCATCTATATGAAATAGTCACTAGTACCACAAGCTATCCTGGACTTATAGCTTTACCATTCGATGACCCTTTCAGCGCAAGTAGAGAGCCCCGCTGAAAGTTTCCAAATAACATGAGCGGTACTCCCAGCTCGGCTATACCGTGTTCTCTCCTAGGCCAAAACGATCTTGTGGCCCCAGGTTTGTCGTTTCGAGGAAACTTTACCTTATGCACAAGTTGTCCAATAACCATATATGACTCGACTCGAACTACCGTCTTACATAGTCATTACTTTTCCAGTGTACCAGCTTTTTAGGACACTTCCAAATCAAAGACTGCCTTGACGACCTACGATCGCGAGCAATTTCCATGTTACCATATCATTTTACTCAACTCAGGACTGACTATTTGATAGCCCTCCTACCAACTCAACTTGAATCAACCGTGTTCCATATCAGTGCCATAGACCGTGGCATACGTATCTTTGAACCAACCGTGGCTTGTGCCTTAAACCAATTGTGCTCTGTGCGACACTACTGCCTAAGTGATACTCTATATGACGAGCTTTGAGACTGTAGGATTGTGTGGCTACAACCATCCATAGAAATCATGGGATCGTGCTTGCTATTACTTCAATAGCGCTTGACATAACTTTTTCCTAACTCCATCTTGCGATACAACTTAACCCGTAGGACGAGCAAGGCTATGCCAAGCCTTTGCACCATGGAAACGTGCATTCAGACTTGTGGAAACTTTTGCTAAACCAAATATTGGACAGTGCTTGCTTTATCAAGCATTTAAACGTGCGACGCCTATGACTTATGCTAACTTCATAGCTTTGTTGCAACATAAACCAACTCTTCTTCTCCTAAGCCATGGGACGAAGGATCGAGTGTCATTTTGAAAGCACGTTGTGCACATTTCTAAGTCGACAGTAGGACCTTTCTATATTCTACCTCAATCTGACCCAACTTGAGATTATTGTAGGAACGAATTGTAAAGCACAATACTCTAGAGGGAGGGTGAATAGAGTAGGTAGCAAAATTAGCTAATTAAAAATGTTAGCAGTAAGATCACAGATAATATATCACAAGTAAATAAATAAAAAGTAGAGATCCGAAAGCAAACGCAAATACGGCGATGTATACTGGTTTTCCTCTTGTGAGGACTATTCCAGTCGGAAGAACTCTAGCTTCCAGTTGAATTCACTATAAAAAATTACCACAAGTTTTCATCCGAAGTTCTTGCAATTTCTACAACGCGAGCTTTGATCTGAAGTACTTGACCAACTTTAATTGTGAAGTGTCTATCTTCAATCAAGCCTCTGATTACACTCACTCTGAAACTTCTAGACCGTACCGCACTGGCAAATCGACTAGAGGATTGTAACTGGCTTAGGATTTGAAAATGAAAGCTTTGGAACACTTTGAAAGAAGTAGTAGGCTTATAGAGAAGAGATATGAAAGTGAATTGGTGTAGTGAAATGATCAAAATTCTTCTCTATTTATAGTTTTTCCAAATGCAGAATTCTGACAGAATTCGGGCATAATTCGGGCAGAACTCTATAAAAAAATCTCGGCAAGATCTGTAATTATGGGAAGACCAAGTTCAAAATCCAATATCCACTAACCGAACACTGGCCGAATTCGGGCCAAATTCTATTGGGGTTTTGTCAGGGATTTTGCAAATTGGTTTTGGGCTTTTTGAAAAGATCAAGCAGTTAGGAAGTAGTTTGGGCTTTTGTAAGTGGACTTGTTTTCAAAATGAATGGGTATTTTGAAAACATTTCTTGGATAGCCTATTTGCCAGTACAATATAGTTTACATGGTATTTCTAGACTCAATAAATATGAAAAATATATTGATCAAATAGGAAAACCAATAGCCCTTTGATGATGCCTTTTTTCCTTGACGATAGTCGTCCAAAGATAAACAGATCTAGAAATTTGAATACCTTTCCGGGGCTTCGCCCTCGAACCCTAAAGGGGGGCACTGCCCCCTCGACCCCTGTCCATAGACCGGTTAGCGGAACCCCTGATGCGAGGCCCCGGATAGGTCATCGGGCGATTCAGAGAAATCTTCTTGTATGACGCCGTCTTTGGCCCATCAAAAATTCTCTATTGCATATGTCCTGGTTTGACAAAGCTTGATCATGCTAACTGCATGTATATAAGAACATGTTAGACGAACAAAACAATATGATACAAGTATAGCAATATGATATAGAACATTTAGAACAATGCTAAGTTTAAGTAGCAACATAATAGTGATTACATGAATTTTAATGATATCATTATGGTAAACATAATTGATTAGCCATATTTTAAAACATGATATAATCATTGGGCTAATAATTATTCCCGTAGCTATGTGGATTCGTCAATTTTATTATCAAGCCTACTTGTGCAATTGAAAACTTTCGTCTTATTAGTGTGAAGGCCAAGCTGAGACAAGGTCACCGAAGCCACCCACCTGAGCGAGGAGTTGCCTCGACCGAGCGGGACTTCGAGCATGTCGTTGCATGGCTAAGTCCGACCAACGTTGGCTTTTTGATTCCTCCGGTTGACTGAACGAGATGGTGCATTACAATAAAGAACCAACTGCAAGAAGACTAGCCAGGGACTGCCCAATGATAAAAGAAAGACGCAATGATCGTCCATCTAGAAGAACTTCGTTAAGGAAGTAACTAACTCAAGCAACTGGCATGAGAGCGAGGCAAGTGATTCTGAAGAAGAAGAAAAGTCTCGAGACTCTGCAAACCTTTGCTTCATGGCACTAACTAATTAGGTATCAAATATCACAAACTATGATGATTTCACTCTTGATAAGTTAGGTGATGCCTTCAGTGACCTACTAGAGGAGTATATAAATCTTAACAGTAAGTTTAAGCATGCTAAGAATGATATTCATTCTTATTATACTGAGATTGAAAGACAAACTACTATACTAAGAGAAGTAAAGGATACATCTTCTTTTGTTAATCAAAGCGAGATATCCAAACTTAAGCTTAGTCATCATGAGGCTCTTGACTGCGTTGACAAGAAATATCAAGAGATAATTAAACTCAAGGAGGAACTCGAATCCGGAAAAAAGAAATAATTTATTTCTACTCTTAGAATAGATGCTTTAACTGCTAAGAATGATGAAATATGTTCTACCTCTAAAAGATTAGAGACTAGATTGGATAAAATGGTTGAACAACCTACAAGACTTATCCAAGTAAGCACGCACAATAAGACTTATCCCAGAAAGGATAATAATCTCATAATCATGCATGCAAAATATAGCAAACCAACTCACGTCACTATGCATGTAATATACAATACACCGTGCCACACAATCACTCATTCTATTATAGATATCCACGTAGACCATAGAGCTCGACTTCTCATAAGCATACTTATCATACTACACTTAGAACCAATAATTCTGCCATATTTTACTACTGCAGTAGATACGAACCATGCAGGTAGGTGCCTATATGCCAAAAAGAATGACACCTGGCTATGGTACATGAGAATAGGACATGGAATAAGGATACCATATCTAGAGTATCCACAAAAAACTGGTAAGAGACCTACCGGATATTTTCTTCATGAAGGATATGGTATCTTCTAACTATGAGAAGAACAAAGCTACCTGTCACGACCCGTATCCAGTGTAAGGGCACGATAAGTAGGTACGTCCAGCCTACGCCACAGTATCGGCGGTAGAACGTTATCCTAGGTCACATACATCTAACATAATATATAAGGTACCTGTACAGTATATACACTCCAATCGGAGGACAATACAGAAGTACAGCTCAATCACAAATCTAAGGTAGAAAGTACGATATGATAGATAAGATATTAAATCACAAAAGATATATAAACAGAGGAAATAAGTCTAAGTGTCTAACGACACAACACCAACATCATCCAAATATAATACAACTCAGAATGTCAATATAAAACCAAATGAAAAGACAAGCCTAGCTAAGCTAATCTAAACAGAAAGCGTGGTATCCTCAGCCAGAGCTAGATCCTCCTAAGAGTCCAGCTCGCAAGTGTCATCTAAGGCTACTCCATAATACGTAGGACAGAACTCCTCGGTGTCATCTGTAATATTTTTAACAGGTCCAGTCAGGACAAAAACGAGCACATTTCTCTGAAAGTAGTTCCAAAATATAGTAGGAAATATAGAGCTAACAGTAGAATAAAATACATGACATGATGTAAAGAAGTACAGAAATACAGGAGATATGGATAAGTAAACTGATAACATGAAATATAATAAGGAATCTATGAACTATAAGTAATATAAGTATTTCAGAGCATAAGATGGTTATATAATCGGTTTAGGTTGCACATGACTAAGTTAAGGTAACTCCATTATACGTGAGGTATAACAGACATGTACATGATTACACTACTGGAATATAATCACATAACCACTTCTACTCTCCCTTACCCTAATAAATACACAAGGATCTGTTCAAGTTACGTTACGTTCATGATTGTTTGTTGAACATGAAGCATATGTGAACATGAGAGTATATGAGAGCACATGAGTGTACATGAAGAATACGAGTACATGGAGTACATGATGCACGTGAACATAAAATATTCGATGCACCTGATAAGGGGATAACATCTTATAAAAAGATCCATATAGTACCAATCCATGTTAACAACGTGTTAGCATTAAGTAGAATAGTCTAAAGCAGGCAATATAGATACTATCATGAATGAAAATTAACAGAGAATGTACTCGCCTCGATTTGGTTGGAGTCGACGTACACGACACGAACATGTCGACACGAGGTAGGTATAGTGCTATGCTCCATAAGATGGTCCCAAACGAAGGTACGGGCAGTCCCAATGAGTCCAGAATAGTCCAAATAGCCTAGTTTGATATATTGGATTCCAGAATCAGAGTTTGGTACGACAATCGGATCAAGAAAATGGAATGACTATAATAGTCGCGATTTGATTTTATGATAAAACAAAATTAAATATGTATAACTATTTTCTGAAAGTATTTATATTATTTAGAACCATATCTCATAAACAAAATACTCAAAGCTATATTAGTAGTTAAAATAACTCCCTAATAATATTTAGTCAAGGATATATTTAAAGGTATTCATAACTATTTAGAAATTACTAGGAAATACATATAAAAATCCTAAAGGATTATTCAAGGCTTAAACCCAAAATTGGCACATTTAAGATTTAGGGCCCAAGGCCCAGACTAAGCTAATTTCAATAAATCTAAAATAATACGTAGGCTCAAGGCCTATTTACCAATAATGTTATTATAAATCAAGAACAGTCAAAATCAATCTAGTCCGATGAAGCCAAATTTGTTTATTAGGAAGAAATATTTGAAATAATACTGGTCATGGTTATTAAACTACACCTTAAATTTGGGTAAATACGACTTATAATTATAATATATATATATATATATATATATATATATATATATATATATATGGCTCTTCTTCCTCTTCCTGAGCTCCCCCTCCTCCACTCCCCGGGAAGCCCCTAGGGCTTCCCTTTCCCCGCCCTCTCCCTGTGTTCAGTGTTCGCGGATGGCCAACCCGTGGCCGGCCGACTGCGTGGAGTTGATCTGTCAACTCTACGCATCCCTCTCCCCTCTTTCCAACCCCCCTTCTCCCCTTCCGCCCCTCCCCAACCTCCCCTTCCTCTTTCCTCAACCCAGGCGACCATCCCTCACGCCGCCCTCCCCTGCTCTCCTCTCTCTCACTTCCTTGATCCCCGTTCGGTCTCTTACTCCCCCCCGCCTCCTCGCTCCCCTCTCCCCCCTATCGCCCCTGTGCGCGCTGACCCTGCGTTCGCTGTGGCTAGCCTCCCAGCACCCGCGCTCGCCTGCAGATCCCACCCTCCACTTCAGTCCCCTATCGCCAACCTGCCTCCTCCCGCTTTGCTTCGATTCTCGGACAGAGTTGCCCTCTCTTCGGGGGGATCCCCCACCTGCGGTGCATGCTTTGGGAGCCTTCCTCCCTCCTGTCCCTACCCGCTTCGGTTCAAATTTCAAACGGGGTAGACCCCTCATCGGGAGCGTCACCCACCTGCGGTACAGGTTTGGAGGGCCTTCCTTTTTGGCACCACGTGGGCGGATCAGTCTCCATACCCAACGTGTCTGGCCACCCTCTATTTTATGCTGCAGCGCATTACATCCCCTCGCCAACAGCTTCTTCCGGTGGGACCCACTCTTTCCAGGGTTTTTATGCTCCTAGTAGCGTCGCTCAGTCCCCTAGTGGGACCCTCCAGGCCCCTGCGCTTTACGTGCATGACCCAGGTCGCATTTCTTACGCGCCTGATGCTCCACTCGTGTATTCTTAGCTCTCAATCCCCTTCCATTCAGTTGGGCCCACTCCGTCCGCAGTATTTTATGCTCAACCGCTTACCCCTTCTCCTGGTGGGCCCAACCCCCTGCCTACCCTCCCAGAGCAGGACCCCCTCTACGCCTAACCCCATCTCGCCCCATCCTCTGCGCACTACGCCTATCTTTCTCCCTCTCCACCCTCCTCGTTCGTCGACCCCTCCACCATTCCCCTCATTCATCCCTCCTTTGCTATCTCTTTTCCCTCCCTTTCCACCAGCCTCTTGAACCCCTAGCCCCCGTCGTCCCCTCAGAGGTCCCCGACCTCTCTCATGAACCCCCTATTGTCCACCTCCCTCCTCTTCGACTCCGGCGTACCGCTTCCCGGATCCTATCCTTCTTACCCCCTCCTCGTCCGAGCCAGGAGACCCCGTTGTGGTCGCCCCGGACGCTCAGGCCGTTGGTCTGGTGGTGGCGCCACCTCCAGCGAGCAGGACGAGCCCACCCCTTGGGAGATCCCAACCGCCCGCCCCTTTCCCCTGTGCATCCCTCAGGCAGCCCCCTCAGTCCACACCCTACGTCCCGAGCGGATCCCCACCTCGACTTCTCCACCTCCTTCTTGTGGTTTCTCCACGACCCCGTCTCCTTCCTCCCCCCCTCCGCCGTCCTTCACAGACAAGCTGCATCCGGACCTGGCGCCAGCCAAGGTACCTCTCATCCCTGACATCATTCTCTCAGACATTGAGTATTTTCTGGAATCAGCGGTACCCTCAGATCCATTCTCTATCAAGGAGTTGTCATCACTATCGAACTCATTCCCCCACAAGTTCATTCTCAAATTCTCATCCGGATGTCCCAAGCTCTCTAGGGTACATGAGACGATAGCCAGATGGAGACTCTAAACAGATTACCGGGTAGCCCCCCTTAATCCCAAACACATCCTTCTCCACCTCTCATCCGAATTGGACCATAAAACTGTCTGGTCCAAAGGCACGTGCAGGATCGATTCCCACCAGATGAACATCATCAAGTGGTCAGCTAGCTTTAGCACTAATGAAGACTCAGCGACAGTCATCGCCTGGATCACTCTGCCTAACCTGCCCCTCATCTGCTTCGTCCCAGCGGCTCTCAGGTGCATCGCTAACTCCTTCGGCACGTATGTGGCCACAGCCCCGGAGACCAGCAACCTCACCAAACCCCACTACGCAAAAATTTGTGTGGAACTTAACCTCACCACCGAACCACTCAACTTCATCAACATCGAGCTGGGTAACCGGACCCACACCCAACAAATTCTCTACGACAACCATATCATGTTCTGTAACCATTACCACTTAAGAGGGCACCTCCAAAAGCACTGCCACCGACTTCATCCATAACTAAAGAAGAAACCATCCCGAAATGTCAGCAAGCCTACCGAGGGAGGACACCCATGCCACCTATCCTTCCTCGTCCAAATTCACACCCGATTCGACTCTGGGGACGACACGTCCGTCAGGAGCGAATCTCCTTGCAAAGCACTGATTCCCCACAGCACCCAAGCTCTTACTCTATCCAATCAGTTTGATGCTCCTAAATCGGAGGATGCGGATGACTCGGAGGAGACAGATGCTCCCCTAGCAGTCAGCGCGCTTGCCGAGTTCCTCCCCACTCCGGTAGGCGTAGAACAGTCCATCGATGTTAACGAAGATATTCAACTGCTCACCTCCGAAGACCCCGTAGTTGAGGCCTTAACTATTCTAGGTCCAGACCTAGTACAGAGAGGGCTCTAAGTCCAAGCTGCGGACTACCCTCTTCAGCAATCCAATCTCCGGACAGGGAGCACCAGTGACACCATAATCATCCCACCAGAGAATCCTACCCTAGACTCAGCCGAGAATCGGTCAGTCAGCGACCGGCAACGAAGGAGCAATCAGACATTGATCTCTCTCCCTCAACTGAAGCAGGACCTTCTACCTCGAGTAAGGCCAAAGCCAACCATGGACCCACTGAAATTACCACCATCCAAACAAGATCCGCCGCCAAGTGGAACAAACCCCTTCCAACTCCCTTAATGCTTAACATCCTATCCTGGAATATCCGTGGTCTGGCGAACAAACTGACGTTAAGGAGAATAACCAACCTACAAAAAATCTACAAGATAGACATCCTCATTATTATCGAACCCAAAATCCCCTCCAAAAGATTAAAGTCTATTCAACTGCAACTAGGCCTTCCTATGGCCATAGCTGGCAGAGACGATATTTGGATCCTCGGAACGAAGGACGTCAAACTTGGTGTCATCCAGGAATCCCGGCAGGCCCTCTCCCACTGGCTTGATCACCTAAGACTTCCCGATCACGCTATCCTTTTAACGGTCCACGGCAGCTATGATGTTACGTAGAGGAAACAACTCTGGAATGACCTCCTTGACATCCATCACCTTTACACCATGTCCCCTTGGCTTTGCATTGGGGACTTCAATGCGATCACCTGCAGCGCAGAGAAAACCGGAGGTCGCCCCCCCATCCCGGCCATGCTTGATTTCAACAACTTCGTCTTCAATGCCCACCTAACCACCATCCAGGTCACTGACAATGCATTCACCTGGTGCAACATGTAGGACGGCGACCGTCGTCAATACTCTAGGCTAGACAGAGCCCTCTCGAACGCCTGCTGGCACGATATGGGGATCACCACCAATTTGTCCCACCTCAACTCCACAGAATCAGACCACAACCACCTGTTGGTCGAGATAAAAAACAAGACAACTTCTTCCAAAAAGAATTTCCAATTCCTCGACTTCTGGACCGGGCACCCCCAGTTTTTGGGCATCGTTGCGGAGCATGGAACTGCGAGGACTCCCCAACCCCCTTCTCCGGGTGAGCAATAATCTTAAGGCCACCAGGAAAGCCCTGTCCGCTTGGAACAAGCTCGCCTACGGGGACATCTTTCAAGCCGTTCATGTAGCCGAGGACGACATCACCCGTGCCGAAGCCCTGGTTGTCATGGATCGCTCGTTAGCGGCTAGAAGAGCCCTCAGCCTCACTAAGGCTATGCTTAAATTCAGAATCAAAGTGGAGACCGATTTCTGGAAGCAGAAAGCGAGGTTGAAATGTGTCACGACCAGCACCTACTTTTCGGACGCGAGCTCGTGAGCAAGCCAGCTACGTATCGAGCGGACTCCAGCCCGACTCGAGTACGTATAAGCTGTCAAGGTCATGGTAATCATGTCTAATCTAAACTATATCTCAATCCACAAGAATCATATAAAGCAAGAATGAACAAGTATGGGTCATGGTCTGCAGCCCATTAGCATATTGTTCGATTAGACTCCAAGAATAATATGAGTCTATACAACTAAGGTGATAAGCAGAATATATCATAAAAGCACGAGAAGGATAGTAAATCAATATCACTAACAAAATACCTGAATCATGCGGACGAAGTCAACTACCACATGCTCAGCTAAATAACTCCGCGCAGCCGCTAAACCTGAAGAGATCATCAGGTCCTCAGAGTACTAGCAAGATACATAAACATGCCTACTAATATGACAGTAAATAATAGGTGTGGAGAATAAGAACACTGCAAGAAGAACATCTAAGGACGACGAGTCGTGAGGAAATGTAATACTAGACTTGGCTACCAATCAATCGATTAACCTCTATAGCTTGTAGCACAATGCAAGATACTCCCAATCTCTAGTAGGTTTTGACTGTAATACAATGTAAGATAATCCCAGTCAAGATTAGCCAATTCTAGTATCGATCTCCTCTCCTAAAGGATACAAAATCAAGTAGACTCCTATAAATTGTAGTACAATGTAAGATACTCCCAATTTATAGTGCCGCAAGTCAAGTCAATCAATCAATCAATATATGCTATAGGTCGTAGTACAATGTAAGATACTCCCAATCTATGGCATGTCTCAAGTCAAGTCAATCAAGTGATATCAAGGTAGAATAATCGGCTATAGGTCATAGTACAAGGTAAGATACTCCCAAGCTATAGTATGTCTCAAATGTAGTACAATGCAAGATACTCCCAGTCGAGAATGGTCAAGGACAGATATAAAACTGACAACTCAATCACGAAAAAAGAGTAACACAAAGAGACCAATATTCCAGCAATGTCAAACATCCTATACGTGCACGTAATCTAGAACAATAAAATAATTCAAGACGAATCAAATCACAATACGAAATCATGTGACAATATGAAAAGGACTACAATAAGGAAAGAGAAACCTTGTAAATACTGTATATGTTCGGTAAGGTATACTTGCCTGGAGGTTGCACGGAGAACCAACAATGTGTCGCCAATTAACAAGTCAGAAAGTCCAAGTCATCACAACTGTCTCCAAAAGCTGAAATAAATGTTACCAACATTCTCAGAATAGTCAAATTAGCTAGAATTGTCTGTCCTTAAGTCCAATTTTGGACACAGGGGCAAAACGGTAATTTCGGGCAAAAACGATGTCCGCCGTTGGACCCGCTTTGCACTGAAAAACATGCCAGGGTCAATGGTCTCTAAAGTCATCAAACTATATGTCTACGGATTTGGTTTTCTGATATGAATCCAACCATATGTCCAGAGTTGGATTCCGGCGGGCCGTGCACAAAATCGCCCGTTGAGTGGGACCGTGGGGCCCACAAAACGACGTCGGATTCAACTGTCACAGAATTGGACCAAACTTGGCATACAGGACCAGAAAAATGATACGTTCCTGTTGGCGCAAGTTTTGTCTCGATCTGACGAGCGTGCACAAAGTAATTGAAGTTTGTGCAAAGTGGTCGATACGGTGAATTTCGACGGATACGCATCAAATTCGTCGCGCACACGCGACCAATTTGGATTGCGTCAAAGCCCACACGACCACGAAACCGTTATGCAGCTTTCGATGCTTTCGGTTCGCGACCACGTCGTCCGAATTGGCGTGATGCACGTCGTGTGGAACAATTTTCTAGTTTTCAAAACAGGTTTTTGGGATTTTTGGGATTCGATTTCTCGACGCTCAGTCGATGATTTCAAATTCCGCAAGAAGGGATTCGAAGCCCTACATGTTGTCAAAAAGTCTCTTCAAATAGATTTTCTAATGAGTCACTGGATCGATCATAATCGATCGTCGAACAGGGGTTCTTGGACTGAAAATAGTGTTCTGTTTCGGGGTGGTTTTTTGCCGACTTTGTATCGATTTCTCGGGCAACCTATCGCTGAATAATTTAATCTACCTAAAGGTGAATCAAGAGGGATATATTGGGTCCATACCTGAACAATCGGTTCGAAGAACCGTCGACCGTGCGCGGAGAAAATGCCACACGAAGTGGCCTGCTGTTGCTGTCGTCTGCTGCTCTTACTCGCGCACGCACGCGCGGTCTCCGGCCGCTCCGGTCGCGCACGGCAGCGCTGCGGTGGCCGGGGCATGCGCGCAGGTCTGGGCTGGGGGTGGCGTGGGTTGCGTTAGGGTTTCGTAGGTTTTACGAGAAATTCCCTCGGGTTATATAGCTATGTATGGTCGCTGGAAACAAGAGCAGTGCTCTCGGGCTGCTCTAATTATTGGGGTGTGATTTTTCTGGGCCTGCTCGGCCTAAGGCTGAACTAGTGTTATATAAAAAAAGCAAACTTGGAAAGTTCGGCTCAACTGCTAAGCCTGGCCTGGAGTAGGGGATGGGCCGGTCCTTGGGGTGTTTGGTAGTAAGGGCCAAAGGAGAGGCTGGCCTACTCGGTTTGGGACTGGGCCCTGTGGGCCTGCTACTGCTAACATTCCTTATTCTTTTTTTTTATCCTATATATATATATATCCATATATATAAATATCTATACACCATTGTACATGAATATATATACACATATTTTCATATCCATATAATATATATTTTATATACACATACACTCACGTATATATTTATATTTACGTATATGTACACACGTATATCATATGTAAATACTAATATTTACATATATCTATATATACACATATATTTAATATATTCGTATATACACACGTACGTATATATATACTCATATACAAGTATATATATATATATACACCTACAAGTATACGTCTATATACATTTTATATATTCCTATATATATTTTATATTTATATATATACACACTTACGTATATATACAATATATATACACATACATTTATATATCTATATATATAATCTCTTACGTATATATATATACATGCATATATATACGTATAATATATATATATATATATATATATATATATATATATATATATATATATATATTTTTTTTATATATATATATATATATATATATATATATATATATATATATATATATATATATATATATATATATATACACACACACAAAAATATATAATAATAACAATAAAATAAGAATAATATGATAATAATAATAATAATAATAATAATAATAATAATAATAATAATAATAATAATAATAATAATAATAATAATAATAATAATAATACCCATTTGTATAACTAACCAAATATTTAGGAAATATTATTAAGTCTACCCAAAAAGCTAGAAATATTTGTACATACCTAAAAGTATGTCTACATAGGCTTGGGCTTGGTTTGGGTCCAATTTGCACTAGTTTGGTACAACCGGGTTCCCTAAAACTAAATATTATAATTAATAAATAAATAATCTTCGATAAGGGTTACGTCGCAACTTGGCCTGATTTTCCTAGTTAGGACATCACTATGGCTCGGGCTTCTCTACCAGGGCTAATACACTAGTCAAAGCATGCTACTGCACTACCCGTGCCATAATTTCTAGTTACCTTGTACTCCGAATCTCAACCATGGCTAAAATCATCTACCGTAATAATTAACTAAATAATTATTTATAAAATTCTAAAATCACCATTTAAATATAATAAATAAAAATTTTTAAAATTCCGGGAAGGGAGGCTACAAAATGGGACAACGAGGGCGACAAAAACTCGAAGTACTTTCATGCCTGTGTTAATGGGCGCAAACAGAAGCTCTCGATTCACAGGACTGCCGATGCCAATGGGAACATCATTACCGACCAGAAGAGCATCCAAGAGGCAGCTACGGAATTTTATTCCAAACTATTCTCAAAAGAAACTGTGCACAAAGATAGATCATTCCTTGATCAAATCCCCTACCTCATTAACAACACAGACAACGCCCAGTTGAATCGCCCTTCCTTAGCTCAGGAAGTTAAAAATGAAGTGTGGGCACTGAACGAGCACAGTGCGCCTGGCCCGGACGGGTTCTCGGGTGTATTTTTTTGCACTTGCTGGGATATTATCAAGCAAGACATCACCGAAGCGGCAATCGCCTTCTTCGAGGGGGCTATATACCCCAAAGCCATCTCGAACGCCAACCTGATCCTTATCCCTAAAAAAGACAACCCGGAGTCATTCCGCGACTTTCGGCCCATTAGCCTTTGTAACTTCACCAACAAGATCATATCCAAAGTTATTGCTACCAGAAAGGCTGGTCTTCTTCCTAAGATCATCTCGGAGGAGCAAAGCGGATTCGTTCGCGGAAGGAACATCCAGGACAATATTATGCTGGCCCAAGAATTAACCACCTGTATGAAATTTCCACAGAGGGAAGGCAATATTGCCGTTAAAATTGACATGGAGAAAGCTTATGACAGACTAGACTGGCAATTCATGATCTGGGTCTTCAGAGCTTTCGGATTCTCGAAAACATGGACCAACATCGTCTAGAGATCTATCAGCAACTTCTGGTTCTCCACAGTCATCAACGGCCACGCTGAGGGATTTTTTAAATCCTACTGCGGGGTGAGACAGGGCGATCCCCTATCCTCTACTGTTTTTATTATTGCAGCGGACGCCTTGAGCAGGAATATCAACAATATGGTCAACACCCCCAACTTCCAGCACTGTCACACATCTAGTGGCAATCCTATCATCACCCATCTAGCTTTCGCAGACGACTTACTCATCTTCTCTTCTGGGGATGAAGGCGCGATGGAGGTGGTTCATAACACCCTGATGAGGTACTCCAGATGCTCTGGCCAGAAGATCAATCATTCCAAGAGCGTTATTTACGCCCACCATAACACCAACAGAGAGCACGCCAACAACCTCTCCAACTTAACATCATTTTCGGTTGCTAAGCCCCCGTTCACCTATCTCGGGTGCCCTTTAGTGTACGGGAAGTCCAACGTCAGCATCTTCCCGGACTTGACCACCAGAATCATGAAGAAACTGGAAGGGTAGCATAATGCCACTTTATCCCCAGGTGGCAAGATGATCCTCATCAATCACGTGCTTTCCTCCATCCCCATCCATACACTAGCTGCGTGTTCTCCGCCCATTAAGGTTCTTTCATCGATCGAACAGATCTTTTGTAATTTTTTCTGGGCGGATAGCAACGGCCTAGATAAGCATCACTGGGCCAGCTGGGAATCCATGGCTCACCCGACTGGTGAGAGGGGACTGGGATTCACCAAACTCACTCACATAGTCAAAGCTTTCTCGATGAAACTGTGGTGGAACCTCCGCACGAGCAACAACTTATGGAGCATGTTTTTGAAAGCTAGATACTTCAAACACATCCACCCCTCCATGGCCATTTCAAACTGCAGATCCTCAGTGGCCTGGCGTCGCATCCTTATCGGCTGCAACCTTGCCGAGCCGGTGATGAGACTCCAGCTGGGAGTAGGCGATTCTAACCCATTCCTTGAGCGATGGATTAGAGACTGCATGATCCCGGGTCTTACTGAGACCCCGAGAGATTGTAGGATCAGTGACCTGTGGAATCGTACTACCGACGACTGGAACTGGGACCAGATTCGTGAGCGGGCCGGTAACGAAGCGGCGAATGGCATCCGTGAGCGGGGGTTACGCATCGGCGGTGGAGCGAATGTGTTAAGATGGACCCTCGAGACGTCAGGGGCATTCTCAGTGAGATCGGCGAGAACCGCGATCCGGGACGCCGGTCGACGGTTCCTTCCAATGGCCCACTACTAGCATTCCTGCATTCCCAAGAAGTGGTCCTTCCTATTGTAGAGAGTCCTAAAAAAAAAGCTGCCGACAGACGACATCCTTAACACCATCGGGATTAGCTTAGCATCAGCTTGCTCCTGCTGTTCCGACCGTCAGACGGAGACCATCGATCACATATTCCGACAAGGAGCGCTGCCGGACAGGACTTGGACGACCCTCAACAAGCTTTTCAGCATGGAGCAGGACGGCGGACGCTTCCACGATCTTCTGGCTTCCTGGGGCTCTGCTTGCTTCGGCCACCAGATCGTGGCAGCGGCTGCCACATGGGTCATTTGGAAGAATTGCAACAAAGTAAGATACGAAGGTCACCAATACTCGGCGAACAAGCTTTTTCGGGAAATTGCCCGACAATGCCGTAAGCGGGGCACCCTGTGTTCCCACAGTTCGAGAGCATTTTGGTCGGTGCTACCCCTGTAGCCCCGGGCGATTGTTTTGTCTTCTCTCCCTTCTTTTTGGGGTATACCTGTATAGGCTTCGGCATTTTGCGCCTTGTATACGATTTTTGTGTGCGGTCTTTGAGCTGTCATTAATAAATTAAGGGGGTTTTCTTTAATATATATATATATATATATATATATATATATATATATATTTTATATATATATATATATATATATATATATATATATATATATAAAGAAAATTTGATTCTAATACCTAAACCTTTATTAAGGTATTTTAATTATAAATTAACTTTCCACCTAAAAATAACGATATGGTATGTTCTGACTATGAGAAGAACAAAGCTACCAAATCCTCAAGTCAATAAATGTTGTAAGTACCTCTAGACCACTTCAACTTCGGCATATGGACTTATTCAGATATGGCAGGGTCGCTAGTCTTGGCAGTAAACTTTATACATATGTCATCGTAGATGATTCCTCTAGATAAAGATAGGTTTTTTTCTTGCAAATAAAAACAAAGCACTTTCTAAGTTTGTCGCTTTCTGTAAAAAAAGGTACAAAATGAAAGGGCTTCATGATTACTCGTATCCGAAATGATCATGGAAGAGAATTCAAAATAGTACTTCAAAAACTTTTACATTAAAAATGGTTTTTCGCATGAACTTTTGTGTCCTAGAACTCCTCAACAAAATGGTGTTATGGAGCAAAAGAACAGAACTCATGGCGACAAGGCTAGAGTCATGTTAAATCAGTATAAACTTTCGAAATAGTTTTGGGCTGAAGCTGTAAATACAATATACCACGTCCTGAATAGGGTTCTTATTCGACCTATATCAAAAAAGACATCCTATGAGCTTTGGTTTGATACAATTCCTAATATAAGTTATTTCAAAGTATTTGGTTGCAAGTGCTTTTTTCTTAATACTAAAGGTAATCTAGGAAAGATTGATTCAAAGGTCGATGAAGATATTTTTAGGTTATGCGGCCAAAAGCAAAGATACTGGGTGTTCAACAAGCAAACACTAACTATTCGAAAATCTATCAATGTAACTTTCGGTGAACTCAACAAACAACTGCCAAATGCATGTAATGATAATGATGTCGTGTAAACAATTTGTGGGATTTATGG
This sequence comes from Iris pallida, assembly GCA_029216955.1. Lineage (NCBI taxonomy): Eukaryota > Viridiplantae > Streptophyta > Magnoliopsida > Asparagales > Iridaceae > Iris > Iris pallida. The sequence goes on along the minus strand of JANAVB010012999.1, from coordinate 8,976,644 downwards.
CAACTCTAGAGGGCGTGAATAAAGTGTAGTGGAAGTAATATCTCTAATTTTATAATAATTGAGTACTGAGAAGGTAATATATAACTATTGTGTATAAGAAAGACAAATACATAAAAAAAATAGAGTAATAGAGAGAAAACTCAAAACACCGAGAATTTTATCCTAGTATCCCTCTGAGAGGACTAGTCCAGGCCCGAGAACTGTTGCTCTGAATTAATCCACTATTTTTGAAATTGCAGTTACACCACGTGATTTAATTAAAAGGGTACGTCGACTTCTTACACCATGTGCTTTTATCCTATCACGCCCCAGAACCAGAATACTGGAGAGCGGGGAACAGACACAGCCAGCTACGTACATTGAAGTGTAACCCACCTTGATGTACAATCACGACTGTCTAGATACATGAGAGTTTTACTACAAGCCAACAGTCTCTTATGGTCAATAACAAGCCTAGTGTCTCAATCTTAAGCAAGCAAGTAAGTGTAACAAGATGGTAGATCATCAGACATACAAAGTAAGGCATCACATACATTACATATTCAGCTGATCATGAAGCTAGCCATACAAAATACAGAGACTAGCAAGAGTTTAAGTCATACATGGTCAACCCTAGGATTGTCAATCATGTTACAGCCCTTAGGCAAACAGGAATGTTAATTTAACACGAGCTAACACTTGTTCGGCGGCTAAAGGCCTCAAAAGAATAATTTACAATGTAGTAGAAGAGCAAAATAAAATCCACTCGTTACCAGGGTTGTGCTTAGTGTTCACCATCTGGCTGAAAGGCTGGATGATCCTCGGGTCCTACTCCAAAATTTGGCCATACAAAACCAGCTGGATCAGACCCCAGAAAGAGCAAGTGCCACAAGGCAGGCTTCACTTAAGAACTAAAACCAGCATATTAGCACATGAGACATAAAGGGGTAATAAAAGACATGAGTTAGAGAAAAATAAGATGATAAACGATAAAACAACTAAGGGACCATTCCTATAGCCAAGTTACAACCCGTAAACCAAACAAGGACCCGGGTTATAACCCTTCACCTGAACAGAACTTAGCCTCCAACCAATTACCGACAAGAGTAAAGCAAGAACAAGTATGTGCTGAAATAATCATAGACTGGCATTGCTTGGACAAGACTAGACTGGACTGCATCCATCAATCACGGCCAAGCAAAGAGTACGGCTTTATACTTTAACTAGCTAGGGTTATTACAAGCCTAGTTAATAGCAAGATGCAATGAGATGTTCCAGCAGTCACAGGCCCTGCAGCTATCCAGGTTATCCAGGCAACGTTGATTAACAAAGTTATCCAGAATTATTAGATGGCTTAGAGTGCAACACATAACAGTGTGCCTTGTACTTGTTTCATGAGTATGTCCCACATGACAGTGGACTAAAAATGTGCCCTACTCGACGCAGGCTACAAGTCCATCAGGTGTGGCCGGGATAACGGGATCGCCTGTAACTGGAAAAATCTCCCTTAGAATAAACTACTTGATCAATCTAGTCATTAACCTTAGTCAGATTCAGTATGAATCCTTGACCGTGGTAACCAGGGACTCATGACCTAGACATGATGCAAGACGAGACTAGACTAGTTGCTTAAGCAAGCACCCACGGTGTCAAGACGAGAATTTACTAAGCAAGTCGAGATAGCCATCGCGACAGCGTTCAAGGTTATATGTCAGATTTACTAATCAAGAATGCACCGCAATGGGCCACTATCATGTACTGGCCTGTCATGTTCTTGTCTGGAGTGAGCCATGATGGGCCACTATCATGTACTAGCCTGTCATGTTCATGTATCATGTCGTGTTCACATATCATGTCGTATACAGATTATCATGTCAATATTTCTTGTCAAGGGTGCGCCACAACGGCCACCATCAAGTGTTATCATTCCATTAATATGTCATGCTGCACATCGTGTTCATGTTGAGTTCATATCGAAAAGGCGCAAGGATATAAAATAGGTGCAAAAATCAAGAAAGGGGAACCTGGGGACATCATGTGCCCAAGGGAGTACATGTGCCCACATATGGGTCCTAGGGCTATGCGCCTAAGTCTGGGAGCCATGCGCCGACTATTGGAGGCCATGCGCCCATAGGGGAGGGGCAAGTCGAAGCAACATGCACTTAGGCTTGAGGGTGGTCAAGGTAGCATGCACCCATAGTGGTATGCACCCAAGAGGATAGGAGTCTGGGATACATGTGCCCAAAAGGAGGCATGCATCCAGGGCTATGAACCTACATAAGCATGAAAATGCCATGAAGGTTTATAAGACAGGAGCTCATGTACCATCCAATGAAGGCCATGCGCCCAGGGGATGTCTATGCGCCCACATATGGTCTTATGTGCCTACATGATTTGGCTATGCGCCCACAGGTTGCACTTCATAGTGTGCAAATACTGTTCATCATCTTCTCCATGTCTTGGTCGAGAGCACAATTCTTGGAACCCATGATCTTCAAATGATCATAACTTCGTCAAAACACAATGAAATATGACTTTTCCAAGGTCTAAGTTGTGTAAAATCAAATTCTCTAAAACATGGAACTCTTAGTTTTCGAAAACAAGGTGGTTTACTAGATCAATACCTAAGAAAACCCCAAAATGGTACAAAGTTAGATCTACACAAATATATCCATAAAAATGCAAAATGACAAGAACTAAAGTGGCTTAGAATGTTGTATAGAAGAGATTAGAACAATAAAATAGAGGGTTCCTTCATGAAGCAAGCTGCACTTGCCTAAGCTTGGTGGGTAGAGGAATTAAAGAAAGAGGAGGAAGAAGAAGAAGAAGAAGTAATGGAGGAGAGAGAGTAGGTTGGTGGGCTTTAAATGGGGGTTTTAATCATATTGAACCAAAGGAAAAATAAACCAAGCCAAACCATGATATGCCATGATGAACCTAAGCAAGATTAAACCAAAATTAGCTAGCAAGGCAAGATAAGTAAAAATACGGGTCAGGATTCCGTACAGGTATACTGAAAATACGTATAACGGAAAACGGGGGTGACATATCCGAAGGGTACGACGACTTCAATTCAAAAAAATAGCTTTGGTACGCCAAGCTAGTACAACTCGATCACTTCGAATCGAAAACACACCGACACTTAGAAGAATAGGAGTTGTCTTGGAGATTTGAAGATTGAATGACTTGTATAGAATAGAGAAGAAGAAAGAATGAATTGATGATTGAAATGGAATGTTTCTTATCTATTTATAGTAAATTTTGGGACAGAGTTCAGGCAGAACTTTGATGCCCTAATGTTCAAAATTTTGAACGTTGGGTGCTAAAAGAATCGGTAGCTCATTCTGGACAGGAGGATTTTAGGAGTACCATGTTCGGGAGTTCGGTTTCTTGGATTCCAGAATGTAATGGGCAGATTTTGGTTAAAGAAAAATTAATTTTTGGTGAAATCATTTTGGATTATTGGATAAGATTTATTTGAGTGGAGAAACTACTAATTACCAGTGCGATCCAACTCACAAATATCCTAGACACAATAAATAAAAAACAAAAAGTAAAATATAAATTTGACTCGACTGATTCACCTTTTATGAATTGATTTAATGCATCCTTCAGAAGCCTTGTATTTTATGTATCGACTCGAAGTTTATGTTAATTATCAAAATCAAGTTGACTATGACCGGATGGTCAAAAATCATCCCTATTTTGATAATTGATAAAACTACGACTGATACGAGAAATATGAGGTACATTAGAACAAGAATCGTTAAGGTACTATTGATAATATGTGAAGTAGCTCCCCCGCAAGAAGAGCCAAATGAAGTATCTCAACAAAAGTCTATGAACATCTCAATAAGTACTCAGAGCAGCAAATATTATCAGTAACATAAATAATTTAGATCTATCACAATATTAGTTTTCTATCACAGTATCAATTTTCTTCCCCGTTGTCACGATAAAAATGGAGTAGAAAACATAAACATAACCAATAATAGCTGCTAAAAAATGAAATAATAAGACATAGCTCAAAAGTAATACTTAGTAGCAAAAAGTCTGATACATAGAAATGTTTGATAAACATAAGTGATGACTACAAGCAAAGCATGACTACGAAAAAAATCTAAACTGGCAGCTAAAAATAATGCTAAAGACTAAAACAGTTGATTGCTGCATCACTCATCATTATCTACATTATCATCATCGACTCTAGTAGCCCTAGAAGGCTCACCAATCTCAGCCGACAGGTTGGGATCAAATCTAGCACCAGCAGGGTAAAAATATCGCTGTGCCTCTGGATCATCAATGTCATAACCTATAACAAGGGGATCACGAACCATATGAATAGGACCGCCTAGATGAAAAGTGCCTCTTGGCTCAGCAACGAATTGAGCTATACCAAGAACGCATCTCTGGAGCCTTCAACAAGAAGGTCAAAATCAGAACATTCCAGGTGGGCGATCTCGTCCTGGCAGTCCGGAGGCCGATGGTCATGACTCACAAGACCGCCGGCAAATTCCAGCCAAAGTGGGAAGGCCCATTTATCATTGAGACAGTATTCTCCAACGGTGCTTACCGCCTCGCAAAACAAAACGGAGACTTGCTCATGTTGCCCGTCAACGGCAAGTTCCTGAAGAAATATTATGTCTAAACGATATTCTCTCCAGCTTATCGAGTCATGTACCCGCTGGTACCGCTGAACTCACATCCACAACATTTCAGATTATCGAGTTATGTACCCGCTGGTACCATTGAACTCACATCCACAATATTTCAGATTATCGAGTCATGTACCCGCTGGTGTCGCTGAACTCATACTTCCTCAATATTCTAAATTACCGAGTTATGTACCCGCTGGTATCTCTGAACTCACATTCCGGTCACTCTTTCAGATCGTAAGTCACGTATGATTATACCTCTGAACTTTCTTCCTGGAAGAGATCCTTCCTCATGATCCACTACCCGCGCTCAAAGTGCACAAAAAGGGTAATCGATCCACAAATTTCCGAAACGGCCATGTCCTCATTACCTCTGAGTCGTTTTTACTTCCACCAAAAAACAAACCGCCCCCTCGCATAGAACTTCCACGTTCTTCTACCTCTGAGTCGTTCTATGTACCCCCTCTTCATTGAGCCCACTCCTGCCATGTCCTCATTACCTCTGAGTGGGAAGGCTCCGTCGAAGAAACCTTCATGCTTGCCATGTCCACATTACCACTGAGCAAGTATGTCGGTCCCCTTTCAACCTATTATCTGTACCCACAACCGGAGTACGACAAGGATAATAGGTCCACAAATGTCCTCTGTTGACCACAAACGTCCTCTGTTGACCACAAATGTTCTCTGTTGACCACAAATATCCTCTGTTGACCACAAACGTCCTCTATTGACCACAAATGTCTTCTGTTGACCACAAATGTCTGCTATTGACCACGAATATCTTCCGTGAAGTCTCCCCTGCCATGTTCTCATTACCTCTGAGCAGGAAAATTCCACGGTAAAAACCCTCATGTTTGCCATGTCCTCATAACCTCTGAACAAATATGTTGGTTTCCTTTCATCCCATTATCCGTATCCTGAACCAGGGTACGCCAAGGATAATAGGTCCACAAACATCCCTTGCTAAGCTTCTTAGCATAAATCCACCATCTCACTATGCCCCGGGAGCCCAGCTGCTCTACGGCATTCTTTTTCCCAACACCAAGAATACCCATGACCACTTTACCATGGTTGTTCCGGATATCCTGACCAAACTTGTTATCCGTACCTAAAACCAAGGTACGCCTAGGGTGACAGGTCCACAAATATCCTCCAGCAGGTCCAATTCCACAAAAGCCATAAGTACAAGAAAGAGAAGATGAGTTGAAACATGCTCATTTATTCAAACTTCAAAAGGCTACATCATTTGGGATCACATCCCTTACAAAAAAGAAAAAAAAAGAGAAGCAAAAGAAAATAGAAAGCTGATCACTGCTCCGGGGCACATAATGCCCTGAGATGGTCCGTTAGCAAGGCAACCGACCGCTCAAACCTCTGGGTAGCTCGACACTCCGCCTCTTGGGTCAGCACCGCCTCGTCCTCCAGTTGAGCATGGGCTTGCCAGTTATCATCGAATCTCTTAAAGGCCCGCTCCAGGTTAACAGAAGATCGGAAAACCTTCTCGGCCTTCCGAACGATTGACTCATGTTCCGTCTGAGCAGCCTTCAGCTCTGACCCTAAGAAGGATAACTCCTTCTGGAGTGCGAGAATTCGCTCCTTCGTGTCAGCAATTCCACGAGAAGCAGACTCTTCTCGAGCACGACAAGCCTGACTCTGACGACCCAGCCTGTCATACGAAGCGGAGAACTTGTCAAGGTCTCCCTGTACAACTGGCCCGGTAGTATCTCGAGCGAGCTTGATCCTATCCCGAGCAGCAATGAGGAAGCCCCGCTCCCGCTCAATCGCAGTAGGCAAACCCGTCTGCCGTATCGCCAGCAATTGGGTCACAAGCTGATCAGTCTCTGCCAATTTAGGTTCCAGGAGTGCAGCCAACCCCACCCCGCCAGGAAGGGACTTCAAAGTTGCAACCTGACCTCGAGCGCACCGGAGAGATAGAGAGAAAGGGGTCCCCCGTTCTACAGCAGCGTCTACACCCCTTTTTAAGTGGCGATAGAAGCTGTCGACCACATCCTGCGTCACCTCGTCCAGAGCCACCGAGGAAGTCGGTGTCAACGGGAGTGTGGCTGGTAGCGCTGAAGAAGACGCAACAGAATCTACCGCTCCTGCCACAAGAGAAACAAACTCCACACGGAAGGACGCGTGAACAGCGGCCAATTCCTCTTCAGCGGCGCACAGAACTTGAATGCTCGGCAGGGTCGAGAGGACAATCTCCGGAGCCGTATGATCAGCAAAGGATGAGGTGGAAACCTCGCCAGCTCCATTCCCATCAGCCCGGGGCTGGCGGGAGGCCCCTCGACATGAGACGACAAAGGAGAGGAAACGCTCCTTTCTCCCAGATCACGGCAGGCCAAGCCTTCCCCAAGAACATCCGCGGTGGGAAGTAAAGGGTCAGGACCTGCAGGGCCAAGGCAACCATGAATCGATTTGACCCGGAGGATATGTTGATAGAGCAAATAAGCCCCCTCACTAGTCAATATTTGGCTTATCTTACCAGTGGAGGAGTGTGGAGGCTGAGGTTCGCCTACAGCCACCGCAGCCTCTTCACCAATAGCCTCCGAGTCAGGTATAATAGACTCCTTCGCCCTTGCATCCTCGGAAGGGGATACACCGAGATCGGTGTCGCCTTGCTGAAGTTCAGCAATCTCAGAGACGGGCCCGAGGAAACCTTCATCACCCCGGGCCGAGGCCTCAGCAACCTGGGAGCTTCCAGCCGCCGCTGAGAGAGCCCCCGCAGAAAGGACCACGGCACACATGTCGCTAATCAAAGCAGCAAGGACCGGATCAACTCCAGGGGCAGTAGACGGTTCAGGAGAGGTTGGTTCATCAGACGCCTACAAAGAAAAGTGATTAAGTCATATCTCCGAGAGAAAAGAAAACTACAGCAAAGAGATGGCTCCGACTTGGTCTTACCTCCGGAACAACGTTTGTACCTTCACCTCTCTCGATAATAAGTAATCCACGAGACCTAACGGCAGCTCTCTTCACAGAAAAGGTCGCTCTGCTGTTAGAAGACTCGCGTCTGACTCGTTTACGTGAGGGACCAGACACAGCTGGAGGCTGTTCTTTCCTCACTACTTCTTCTTGTATAGTAAGCAACGGATCTTCTGCCAGTTCATCGGGTGTGGGAAGCGGTTGATCCGTTACTTCTTCACCCCCACCAGAAAGGGAGTCTTCGCTATCATGATCATCCCCCTGCTCTACCGACTCGGAAGGTTCTGATTCAGGAAGGGGAGTCTGGAGCGCTAGTTGCTTTCTAGCCTTAGCCCCCTTGGGCTTCTCCTCTAAACCGGTACCCACGATGAAATTGGTACTCGGATCGAAATTAACAGGAGGCTTGTTCGCCATAACATGATACAAAGCAGCCACGTACAAAATTTCCCTCGGCACCTTAGCATCAGGGACCGAGAAGCTGGCCCGAGTATGATAAGCATCATAATAATTCCACGCCCTGACACCATCAAGAACACTACCTTCAAAGCCCAAACAAGGGTTGGGACAATCAAAGAATAACTGGCTATAACCGAATTGGCGGGAAAACCTGCTAGGTAGATAAGGCTCCAAGTACACATTATCGCGGTTGCGATAAACCAGATGCGTGGGACGGATGTTGCGCAACCAGGTGAGCATATTCGGAGACAGAAAGTGAGAAGGTCCGGTACCATCAAGGTATACCTTCCTCACTTCCTCATCAGAAAAATGAGGAACAGACACAAAAAAGTCACACCCATCCACCCTCGCCAGCGCCCTCCGACAAGCTGGCATAGTGTTGTATTCCCAAGACCGGTGATGGCATTTGAAAATGAAAGCGTCTTCATCTGTAGCATCTTTCGCTATCCCAGGTCCCATCAAAGACTTATAGTGCATCGCCAACCACCCCATCGAATAGTGGAAAGGCAGTTCTATGCGCTCAAAATCTAACGTCTTCTTACGCGCAATAACCTTGGACGAGAATGTTCGAAGACCATGGTGTATGCTACACACCATAGCAGAAAGAAGGGCCAGTCTAACTCCAAATACCAGTTTAACGGCAGGGAGAATGAAGTGGCGACCGATTCTCTCGATAAAACCTGCTCCTCCCGAGACTATGCAGTTCCGTAGCCATATCATTAAAAATCTAGCCAGGAGCGCCTTCTCTGACATATGTATGGTCCCGTAGTAGAAATAGCTAAAAGAGTCAGTTTGACTCCCGAATATGTAGCTCTTGGACCGCGACTTCTTGACGCTCGACATCAGGTCCTTTATCTCTCCATGCGTTCGAGGGGTTCGAGGAGTAACTTCGCCAGAAGGGTTAACTTTAAAAAGATAATTAACCCAGGATATGGTGTGGGGGCGGTCCCTTCTTAGCTATCTACCATTTTTATAGCCATCTGATGACAAGCACTATGGTGGCACAGCAACTCCTGATACACCGCAACAAAACCTGGGAGTCGTCGGTTCAAGTCCTCGAACTCCTCATTCGACGGGGTATACACCTCAAAAGGCTCGTTTCCCTACGGAAGTTTGGAGACAGTATACATCTCATGGAGAGCAAGCCCCAACTCTCCTCCGGGCACAAAGAACGTCCCCGTTCGCCGATTATACATCTCCAAGAGCGCCACGAACAATGGTTTATTGATAGGAAGCCCGTTACAAGTGCCCCGAATGGCATGATAAAGTCCCACCTCCTGCAGGAATGTTCCGTAGGTCTGCAGAACCCAAGTGGTCAACTGGGCCCACGTAGAGGTGGGGTTTACCCAGTTCAGCAATGCCAGCCTACCAACAGGATAAGATTTTTTGCGAGTAAGTCGATTCAGGAATGTATCAGCTTGAGTGAGTGTGAAGTTGGGACCGTATACATTCATGAAAGAGCCTGGGGCCAGACCCATCATGTACCGGAGGACGGAATCCTTACCCGCGTACGCTGACCGCATGTTCGGGTTATAATGGATATTGCCCATCAATATGCCTGATTGGGTAGGAGTTAAGTTACACACCATCTTCCTGTCCAGCAATACCATATTGAACCACGACAAAGGATAATGACCTTCCATGAGAGGAATATGGATCGCCACCCCATCCAAAGAAAAATCCCAGTTCTCGGAAATCTCTAATACTCGGGGATTCTTTATGATTAAAGCGTCTCCAAAGAGGAATGAAGGCTTCAGGTATAGTCTATCCAGCTTTCCAGTATTCATCATGGAATGGAGGTAATGGAGGGTCTGATTCTCGATGGCGTTCAACCTCTCCGAAGGCTCATCAGCAGGAAATTAATTCTACACATGCTTAATTAAGTCGTCAAGACGCACGCCCAAGGCGAATTGATTTGAGCCCACTATAAGTTCCCCCGAAGGATTTACTGGCAGATTCACTGAAGAAAAACAAAAGAAACAAGTCAAAAAGATAGCTGAAACACAAACTACGTGATGCTTATGCGGCTTAGCTCAGTATAGCCTCATGCGGCTCAGTTTGAAAGAGTTCATACAGGTCAGTCCGAATGAGCTTATGCGGCTCAATTTGAAAGAGCACATGCGGTTCAGTTCGAATAAACTTATGTGGTTCGACTCGAAATGGGCTTATGCGGCTCACTGCGGATGAGCTTATGCGGTTCGAAAGGAGCATATGCGGATACGGTCTAATTCGAATAAGCTTATATGGTTCGGCTCAAAATAGGCTTATGTGGTCCAGTGCGAATGAGCTTATGCGGTCCAGTTCAAATGATCCTATGCGGTTCAGTTCAAAATAAGCTTATGCAGCTCAGTTTGAAAGAGTTCATGCGGTCCAAGTCCAGACGAGCTTATGCGGCCCTGATGATGAAGTAGTTATACGGCTGCAAACAACAACTTTCATGCGGCTCAGGCCTGGGTCATATCCTATGCGGCCCGAACATGAGTCGGACACACAGCATACTTGGAAATATAGGCTCGCACATAAGATATGCGGCATAGCCATGACAGTTCATGTTGATGGTCCTACCAGCAATAGGCGGGTGAACATCGGGGTAAAAAACAGGCACGCCAGCCGTCGGAGGAGCCGCCACGTTCGCCGCCGCAGTCGATGAAGACGCGGCCTTCTTGCCCGTAGCAGCAACAGTCTTCTTGGGAGCCATTGCCGATCGCTGATAGGAGAAGACGAAGAGGAAGTCAGCAACAAGGAGTTAGAGCAAAGGAGAGAAGGTAAAGAAACCCTCAAAGAATAAAATCACTCATATTTATAGGCGAAGGAGGCCCAAAAAATCAAAACAAACGCCTCGATCCACGCACCGCCTAAAAGAATAAAGAAAAAATGCCTCGGTCAAAACAAAACTGACCCTTGGGATCCTCCCCCAAGAGGCGGCGTTAATTCAAAGAAATAAATCAAGGGCATTTAATGCACAAGATTTGCATACGTGGTTGGGACACGTGGCAAAAAAAATTCTATGCGGCCTAACAGCTCATGCGGCTAGATAAATCCATGTGGCTGAACCATCTATGCGGTCAACAAAGGCCATGCTTCTTATTCAAAGTATTTCAATTTTGCAAATTGAAAACTTTGAAGGGGGTCTTGTAGAAGCATAGAAAATATCAGAATGATGATCTATGCGGCTCGGAACAGGAGAACCCCATGCGGCTCATAGAGGAGCAGTCCCATACGGTTCAGAGAGACTCTTAGTCTCATGCAGCTCGGGGCAGGAGAGTCCATACGGCTTACATAGGGACAGTCCTATGCGGTTCAAAGAGTCCCCCAGCCACATGCGGTTCAGAAGTACATGCGGCACACATTCGACCAACATAGATATGCGGCTCGATCAACGCCACGTGTCCCCATGGGACCCCTTCACACAGCTGGCCATCGAGCAATGGCCCTATTTAATGCTCTGCCATAATTTGACAACTGACGACTTTGACATGAAGTGTCATAATGGCCCTGTCATAATGACAGACTCTTTGGGAACAGGAGAAAATCTTCGACACGATCCGAGATTGCCACGTGGCTACTTCCATGTAGCTCACTTGAAGAACAACTTCATGCGGCTGGCAAGAATCATCTTCCTGCGGCTCACCAAGAAGCCGTCCCATACGGCTGACAAGAATCATCTTCCTGCGGCTCACCAAGAAGCCATCCTATACGGCTCGCGAGTACTATACTTATGCGGCTCACCGAGAAACCATCCCATACGGCTCGCAAATACTATACCTATGTGGCTCACTGAGACGCTGTCTCATGCGGTTCATGGATATCATGCGGTTCTGACAGGGTCCACCATTAAGACACGTGACAGAGATTCAATGGCCCTTACGACTTGACAGCTGGTAGCAAGGATGATTATGAGATGCAAATCTATCAGAGATTTACCAGATCCCAATGACCATATTTAACGTTATCCTCATAATTAATGAGATCAGGTCATATCATTCATGATCAAGCCAATGGGACACGTGGAGAGAGATCCAAGCTTGACATAACCAATCATGAAGATTTAAAGCAATCAGCATTAATCATTCACAGGATTCAATACTATCCCCATTTATGGCCCAGATCCTTCACGCCCTAAACCAAGGGTCCAGATTGATTATACATCAGGCCGCGCCACTTTGAGAATGGGTAATCATCCAAACCCTAATGATGCCTCCACTATTATAAATAGCAAGGTGTCATTCCCTTGTAAAGAGAGATACGCTATCAGAGAAAAAAATACACAGAGAGAGAGAAGCCAGAAGAGTAATAGAGGGAGAGCAAGAAGAGCATTTCTTCAGCAACGCCAATCATCTCTTCACAAGAGCCAAGGCTGCATACCGATCGTCCAAGGAGTAAGGCAGGACTGTCGTCGCCTTCCCGAGCCTCTATCGTCACCCCCCAGAATCTAAAATAAACAATTATACTTAGACTACTATACCTAGGTTTTTGTTCTTAGGCTTTCTTTGTACAAGCGAGTTTGTAACGTGAAGTAAAAGTCCGATCCTCCGATAATTGTTCTGTTCTTTTATATTTTATGGCAAACAGGTATCCCGAGCACAAAGGTGTGTAGGTATCATGTTTGCTCCCTGATCCGAGGCTAGTAAAAGCACTTACTCTCGATCATTGGAGGGATACTTTAAAGACCCATCCTGTCCGTTAGCCCTAGGGTACTGGACGCGGGTGGATCTGTACAACTTTCCATCAGGAGCCCGTATAACAGTTAACGGTGCTCGCTGACGGTCTGTAGCTTGTGTTGGCACATTTTATTTTGATTATTAATAGCATCTTCGTAGTCTAGTCTTCTGTTCTTCAGATTCAAATATTATCAGAAGATCTACTATTGGAGTTCTTCCGTTCAAGCGCAATAATCTTTTACATTGAAGACTGAAGCAGTTATCGGCATTCCCTGCATAAGACGACGTCTTCCTGCTTAGAGTCTCTGTGTCTGTACAAGTCTAGGTATATTTGTAAACACCTAAGGACGGATGATAAGTAAAAAGAACAAGTCAAAAATCAAATACCTACAGAGCGGCATACCGGCGGTATGCTCCAGCATACCGGCGGTATACCGTTTTTAGAGCTCAGAAAGTTGCTGTGACGAATTGTCGGCATACCGGCGGCATGCTCCGGCATACCGGCGGCATGCTCCGGCATACCGGCGGTATACCGATTTTTGTGTCCAGAAAGTTGCTGTGACAAATTGTCGGCATACCGGCGGCATGCTCCGGCATACCGACAGTATACCGCTTTTAGCGACCCAAAAGTGCTGTGACAAATTGTCGGCATACCGACGACATGCTCCGACATACCGGCACTATACCGTTTTTAGCAACCCAAAACTTGCTGTGACAAATTGTCGGCATACCGGCGGCATACTCCGACATACCGGCGGTATACCGAGTTTCAAATATTTGGTTTTCTGAATTGCCCTGACTAGCATTAATGGAAGAATTTAATGCTCTCAAACGGTCATTAATATGACCGTTACAATTTGACCGGTATACCGACGGTATGCCGCTGCATACCGACGACATGCCGGTCTGTCTGTATTCAGAGCATTAAATGCCACCAACTCTTGGTTCTCTTATAAAAGAAAGCTCTCTCTCTTGAGCTTTCTCACCAACTCTTACTATAAATTTTCCAACAACCAAGAGCTCCACCATTAATACTCTTCTAAGCTTTTCATTGTCATCCTCTTCCAAAGTGCTAGAGTGTTAAAGAGTTGTACATTTTGATCTTCACGTGTTAGAAGATCAACAAGTTCTCTTCTCTTTTGTTTGAAGTTGGCGAGCCTTCGTAAGAAAACTCGTTTGTAGAAGTTGGCGAGTCTTCGGATCCAAACTCGTGTTGAAGTTGGCGAGTTCTTCGGATCCAAACTCGTGTGTACTATTTGGTTAAATAGTAGATTAAAGCCGAAGAGAGTTCCAGGACTAGATTGCCTCAAAAGAGGATACCCGGATACATCCTTGTGTTTGATCTTTCTACTCTTTACTTTCAATTGTCTCTATTGCTTCAATTGTTGTAGTTAATTTTTAATTTCCCAATTCACCCCCCCTCTAGGGTTCTACAATTGGTAACAGAGCTTTGTTCTCTTGATTTGGATTTATACCCTTTGAGTGATCCATGGCCTCTAACCCTAGTATCAACACCTTCCACAATGAAGGACACTCCACAAATAGGCCTCCCCTATTTGATGGAACTAACTATAACTACTGGAAGATTAGGATGAGCATTTATCTAAAGTCCATAGATTTTGACTTATGGGATTGCGTGATAAATGGTCTTCCTACTCCTTCCAGAGCTATTGAGGATATTTCTTCTGACACCCTTCGGGACACACTTACTGAAAACACCAAGAAGCTTGCTAGTCGAGATGCCAAGGCAATGAATGCTCTTTACTATGCTCTCGACAGTAGTGAATTCAACCGAATCTCTACTTGCAAGACTTCCAATGAGATTTGGAAGTTACTTGAAGTCACACACGAGGGAACTTCACAAGTAAAGGAATCTAAGATTAGTAGACTCACGCAAGAATATGAGTCCTTTAAAATGAAGCATGATGAATCTATTACTTGCATGTTTACTCGTTTTGGTGACATTATTAACCCTCTCTCTCTTCTCTTGGAAAGAAATATCCTGCTCATAAAAAGATAAGAAAAATTCTTAGATGATTGATAAAAGCTTGGAGTCCTACAGTTACCACAATCATTGAGGGGAACGATCTAACAATCATGAATCTTGAGACCCTCATGGGTAAGCTAATGACTCACGAGCTCGATATGAAGGATCAAGAGGAATCCTCCATACAAGAGAAGGAGAAGACCAAAGAGAAGGAGAAGACTCTTGCTCTGAAAGCAACAAGGTCCTACTCCAAGGATAGCTCCGACGACAATGAGTCGGACAACGATGAAGAAATAGCTCTCACAGCTAAGCACTTTCGAAAGTTCCTAAAATTCAACAAGGCCAACGTGCTAGACGGGACAATGAAGAAGATCCGACGTACTATCAATGCAGAAGACCCGGACACATCAAGAGGGATTGTCCGATGATAAGAAAAGACTCAATCAAGTACGAAAAGCCTAGCAAGGGAAGCTCATCCTCCAGAAAGTTCGCCAACACAAGCATTTGGTGTGAAAGTGACGCGAGCGACTCCGACAACGACAAGGAGTGCAAACACAATGCCAACGTCTGTCTCATGGCAACCGATGAGGTACTTGATGATCTTTCCTTAAACACTTTTACCTATGATGATTTGGAGAAAGCTATTCTTGAATTACATGAAGAACACAAAGGTGTTCGGAATAAATACAAAAAATCTCTTAAAGAGGTTAAGGCACTTCAACTTGAAGTAGAGAGGATCTCAAGCATCATTATTGATGTGAAGGAAAAATCTCCTATTTCTGACACGGATGAAATAGAGTCTTTGCGACTCAAGTTTCAAAAATCTCTTGACACCATCAAGAAAAGGGATAATAAGATTCTATCCATGAGAAGTTCTTATGAATTTGCTATGCGTAAATGTCAAGATGCTAATAAAAGAGAATATGACACTTCTATTAAGTATAATGATCTTCTTACACGGAGTAAGAATTTAGGTAATAAGAATACCACTCACATGCATGCTCCAAGACACCCCCACACTCATCACAATGCTAGGCATAACCCTTACATGAACACTATACACAACTCCTTTTCTAACACAAGAAAAGGACATTTTGTTAAGAAGAACACCTCACATCATGCATTTTACTATCATCATAACACTCATGGTAGAACTTCTCACACTAGAAACTCACATATGCATAACACTCACACTTCTTCTTCTAAATCTTCTTTAATGTGCAATTATTGTGGTTTGTTCGGACATACTTCTAATTTTTGTTATACAAGGAAACAAGTTGACATAAAAGTTCTTAAATGGGTTCCTAGAACTAACAATCAAGGACCCAAACAATCATGGGTACCAAATCGTTCATCTTCAACTTATGTTGTAGGTGACGAATCCTTCTCATGCTAGAAGCAAGTGGATTCTCGATAGCGGTTGTTCACGGCATATGACTGGTGATGCTTCACTTTTTACAATGCTATCGACGAAGAAGGAAGGACACGTCTCCTTCAGTAACAATCTTAAAGGTTATATTATTGGAAATGGTAATATTGGTTCTCCTCCTTATCCTTGTATTAATAATGTATGTCTTGTTACTAATCTCAAGCATAACCTCCTTAGTATTAGCCATCTTATCGATAATGGCTATGATATCAAGTTTGTTAAACTCAAATGCTACATTACCGATAGTTCTAATGGAACTATTGTTTATGAAGGCATTAGAGAAAACAACATTTATGTTCTTTATCTTGTTGAAGGTACTAACAACGACAGATGCCTTGTTGCAAAGAACGATGAGAGTTGGCTTTGGCACATGAGGCTTGGACACGCCAACATGGATACCATCTCTCGCCTCGCCTCCAAGAAGCTTGTACGAGGACTCCCAAGTATCCCTTTCAAAAAGGATATGGTATGTGAAGAATGCGAGAAAAATAAGTTGACCAAGTCATCCTTCAAATCAATCAAATCTGTGAGTACTTCTAGACCCCTTCAACTTATCCATATGGATCTTTTTGGGCCTAGTAGAGTTGCTAGCCTCGGAGGTAAACTTTATGCTTTTGTTTTAGTTGATGATTTTTCTAGATTTACTTGGGTTATTTTTTTGCTTGCAAAAGTGATACTTTTCGTGAATTTGTTGCCTTTTGTAAACGTGTTCAAAATGAAAAAGGTTTTTCTATTAACCAAATTAGAAGTGATCATGGAGGGAAATTTGATAATGCCGATTTCAAAAGTTTTTGTGAAAAGAATGGTTGTGGACATGATTTTGCTTGTCCACGAACTCCTCAACAAAATGGTATTGTGGAGAGAAAGAATAGAACCCTTGGCGATATGGCCCGGGTTATGTTAAACCAATATAAGCTCCTCCAATATTTTTGGGCGGAAGCCGTTAATACGGCATGTCATGTTATTAATAGGGTCTTGATTAGACCTATTTCTAAGAAGACTCCTTATGAGCTTTGGTTTGACAAAATTCCCTCTATTGAGTATTTCAAAGTTTTTGGTTATAATTGTTTTATTTTGAATACCAAGGATAACCTAGGCAAGTTTGAAGAAAAAGCCTATGAAGGAATATTCCTTGGATACTCTACTTATAGTAAAGGTTTTCGTATTTTTAACAAAAGAAGTCTTGTTGTCGAAGAGTCAATCAATGTCTCTTTTAATGAACTCAACTCTTCTACATTCTCCTCTTCCGAGGATATTGATGACGTCTCGTTTGGGTTGGAGAACTCCTCTATTGAGGATCGTCCTTCTTCATCTAACAATGAAGTTGTGACCCCATCAAAAGAGTGTCCTCCTCTCGAGCCTCCTCAAAAGGATCTCCCAAAAGAATGGAGATTTGTCACCAATCATCCTAAGAAGCTTATCATTGGGGATCCTTCCTCCAGTGTTAGCACAAGATCCGCCACTCGTGATCTTTGTACAAATGTGGCTTTTATCTCTCAAATAGAGCCTAAAAATGTTAATGATGCTTTCCTTGATGAGTTTTGGATGATAGCTATGCAAGAGGAGCTTAATCAATTTAAGCGAAGCAAGGTTTGGGAACTTGTCCCAAAACCTAGCAATCATCCCATTATTGGAACAAAATGGGTGTTTCGTAAAAACTTAATGAAGATGGGTTAGTGACTCGTAACAAAGCCCGATTGGTTGCTCAAGGCTATAACCAAGAGGAAGGCATTGACTACGATGAAACCTATGCTCCGGTTGCACATCTTGAATCCATTCGTATGCTTTGTGCTTTTGCTTGTTTTAATGACTTTAAGCTATTTCAAATGGTTGTTAAGAGTGCTTTTCTAAATGGTATTATTAAAGAGAAAGTTTATGTTAAACAACCTCCCGGCTTTGAAGATTTTCAATTTCCTAATCACGTGTTCAAACTCCATAAAGCCCTTTATGGCCTCAAACAAGCTCCCCGTGCTTGAAATGAGCGTCTTAGCTCTTTTCTTATTTCGCACAATTTTTCAAAGGGAAAAGTTGACACAACACTTTTTATTAAATCCCATGATGGGACTCTCTTGTTGGTTCAAATTTATGTCGATGATATTATTTTTGGTTCTACTAACAACACACTTTGTGTAGATTTTGCTAAAGTTATGCAGGAAGAGTTTGAAATGAGTATGATGGGTGAACTTTTCTTCTTCTTGGGGTTACAAATCAAACAAGGACCCAAAGGAACATTCATCAATCAAGTAAAATATACAAAGGACCTCCTCAAGCATTTCGACCTCGACTCATCCAAATCAATGAGGACTCCTATGGCCACAACGACAAAGCTTGACAATGATGAAGATGGCACCTCGGTCGACATTCGTAAGTATAGAGGTATGATCGGTAGCTTACTTTATTTAACTGCTAGCCGTCCTGATATCATATTTAGTGTTTGCTTGTGTGCACGATATCAAGCCAATCCAAAGGAATCACATTTGAGTGCCGTTAAGCGCATTTTTCGTTATCTCAGAGGCACCATTAACATGGGTCTTTGGTATCCGAAATCCTCATCCTTTGAGCTTCACGGCTTTTCGGATACGGATTTTGCCGGATGCAAGATTGACCGAAAAAGCACTAGTGGCACATGTCAATTCCTAGGGAAGTCTTTGGTATCGGGGTTTAGTAAGAAGCTAAATTCAGTTGCTCTTTCAACCACTGAGGCAGAATATATTGCGGCTGGTTGTTGTTGTGCACAAATTCTTTGGATGTCACAAACACTTTTAGATTATGGCATTTCTCATTCTTGCACCCCTATTAAATGTGATAACACTAGCTCTATCAATCTTACGAAAAACCCGATTTGTCACTCACGCACGAAGCATATTAAAATTAGACACCATTTTCTTCGTGACCATCAACAAAAGGGAGATATTCGTCTTGAATTTATTGATACTACCTATCAATTAGCCGATATTTTCACAAAACTGCTCCTGGAAGATCGCTTCACCTTCCTTTGCCGTGAACTAGGCATTTTATCTTTTGATCCATAATCCCCCTCGGCCGGCACACCGACGGTATACAGCTGTATATCGACGGCATGCCGTTTTTCGATTCAGAATTACGTTCTGTTTCGAAACTCGGTATACCGTCGGTACACGTTGGCATACCGTCGGTATGCCGGATGGAGGCGGACAGAACATCAAATCAGGGTCCGGGCCCACCTTTCTTCTCTACTTCCTTTATTCTTTTTAACCTACTTTTATTCCCTCTCATCCATCCAATCTATCATAACTACCCATCTCTTCACCTCCCATCTCATTTATTACTCTTCTATCACATCCCCCTTTCACTCCTCTATTTACTCCAACCTCATAAATTCCAACCTACCACCTCTTCAACTCCCTTTTTTAACACTCCTCTACAACCGTTCCCACCCTCCTCCCCTTTCAAAATCCATCTCTTCATCTTCCTCCTCCTTTTTAAAATCCTTTTTCCTCCATTACTTCTCCTACTCCTCCTTTATCCACTCCAAAAACCTAATCTCTCTTCATGGCAAACCCCAAGCGTCCTTGCTCCTCCTTATCCTTGTTCAACCCCTTCATCCCGGTGGCCCAACCTCAAGGGTACGACCAACGGATCTTTTTCAACTCTTTGGCGGCCGAGCTATGGTTCCAGCACTTCGTTCATTACAATATCTTCAAGGGACGGGCGATAAATTGGAACCTCTTTCCCGGTTACGTCTCCTTGTTTGACGAGGTCGGACTCTCCTCCCTACTTCGGCACCAAATACCTGACTACCCTGCTGCTGTCCGACTGTTCTATTGCAACTTGGTCGGGGACGACGATCACCCCGCCATTCAGTCTATGGTCAATGACCGTCACTTCCGTCTCATATCTCGGGACATCGGGCACATCCTCGGCATCTCGGACAAAGGAGAAGCCTTGCCATCATTGGCTGCTCTTCATTCCTCAGCGGCGTCACCCTTCGACGAGTTCTGTCGTATCATCTGCAAGGGCCCCAACCCTCCTGCCATCCCGGCCCTCTCTGCACAGCTAGAGCTATTTTACTACGAGCTCCATAGGATAGTGTGCCATACACTATTTCCTAAGGACGGGAACTACGACGCCATTACCGGCGATGCCCTCGTCTGCATGTATTATCTCTATGCCCGGAAGCCCCTCTCCTTCCCGAAGACTCTCCTTCTGCTCTTCCGGCGTGTCATGCCCGCGGGAAAGCAGAACCTCTACTACGGCTCTTTTATCACTCTGCTTCTGGAAGCCCGGCAAGTTAACCTATCTCTTTGCTCCTCGGATGGCGTCCCCTCCTATCTTGCTGTCTCCCGTTCCCTTAGTGGCGCATCTACTTCACGTGCCTCGTCTTCCCAAGATCAACCGGCATCCTCTCCTGCTGCTCCCACACCTACTCCTCCCGCTTTGGGCCGTTATATGTCGCTGACTCAGCAGCACTTTGATATGCGTATGGCCCAGGCGGAGGAGCAGATACGGGCCCACACTCATGGCCTTGGCGCCCTGATCCAGTCCCGCTTCCACGATCAGGGGTACTTTATTCACCGCACTCTTCAGGACCGGGATGCTTTTTTGGATCTTAATCTTTAGGATCCTATGTACCAGGCCCCGTGCTTCTCTGATCCCAATGCCTATGGGTTTATGTACCCTGACGGCATTGATCCTTTTGGTGCCTTTCGGCAGGCTCAGGATGATGGCGACGATCCGGCTAATGAGTAGGGACGGATTCACTTTTGGTTGATGGTCTCGTTTTATGCGTGTTTTAGTTTTATGTGTTTATTTTTATGTTGTCTTTTGTGGTCCTTCGGGGACCGGTGTGTGGTTGGTACCAGTTATTTGCAGTCCTTCGGGGACTTTATCTGTGGTTATCTCTAGTATCTGGCTCTCGTTGAGGAGAGTCTTTCTATTTACCTTATGTTATATGTGTGTCGGGCATGTATTCACTTTTTACTTCAAAATATTAATACATGCTTTTCTTTATATGCTCTTGTCATTATCATTATGCACATTTTCTATTATTATCCCCATCTTTGACTAAGTGACAAAGGGGGAGAAATCGTATTGAGGAGGAGCTGTCTACCTACGGGGGAGCTACTCCCAGAAGATGCTATCTCTCTATTTTGTCAATTATCAAAATGGAAGAGTTTGTTGGCACATTTTATTTTGATTATTAACAGCATCTTCGTAGTCTAGTCTTCTGTTCTTCAGATTCAAATATTATCAGAAGATCTACTACTGGAGTTCTTCCGTTCAAGCGCAATCATCTTTTACATTGAAGACTGAAGCAGTTACCGACGTTCCCTGCAAAAGACGGCGTCTTCCTGCTTAGAGTCTCTGTGTCTGTACAAGTCTAGGTATATTTGTAAACACCTAAGGACGGATGACAAGTAAAAAGAACAAGTCAAAAATCAAATACCTATAGAGCGGCATACCGGCGGCATGCTCCGACATACCGGCGGTATACCATTTTTAGAGCTCAGAAAGTTGCTGTGACGAATTGTCGGCATACCGGCGGCATGCTCCGGCATACCGGCGGTATACCAATTTTTGTGTCCAGAAAGTTGCTGTGACAAATTGTCGGCATACCGACGGCATGCTCCGGCATACCGGCGGTATACCGCTTTTAGCGACCCAAAAGTTGCTGTGACAAATTGTCGGCATACCGACGGCATGCTCCGGCATACCGGCGGTATACCCTTTTTAGCAACCCAAAACTTGCTGTGACAAATTGTCGGCATACCGGCGGCATGCTCCGGCATACCGGCTGTATACCGAGTTTCAAATATTTGGTTTTCTGAATTGCCCTGACTAGCATTGATGGCAGCATTTAATGCTCTCAAACGGTCATTAATATGACCGTTACTATTTGATCGGTATACCGACGGTATGTCGCTGCATACCGACGGCATGCCGGTCTGTCTGTATTCAGAGCATTAAATGCCACCAACTCTTGGTTCTCCTATAAAAGAAAGCTCTCTCTCTCTGTTGAGCTTTCTCACCAACTCTTACCATAAATTTTCCAACAACCAAGAGCTCCACTATGAATACTCTTCTAAGCTTTTCATTATCATCCTCTCCCAAAGTGCTAGAGTATTAAAGAGTTGTACATTTCGATCTTCACGTGTTAGAAGATCAACAAGTTCTCTTCTCTTTTGTTTGAAGTTGGCGAGCCTTCGTAAGAAAACTCGTGTGTAGAAGTTGGCGAGTCTTCGGATCCAAACTCGTGTTGAAGTTGGCGAGTTCTTCGGATCCAAACTCGTGTGTACTATTTGGTTAAATAGTGGATTAAAGCCGGAGAGAGTTCCGGGACTGGATTGCCTCAAAAGAGGATACCAGGATACATCCTTGCGTTTGATCTTTCTACTCTTTACTTTTAATTGTCTCTATTGCTTCAATTGTTGTAGTTAATTTTTAATTTCCCTATTCACCCCCCTCTAGGGTTCTACAGCTTGGACAGTTGACTGGGCTTGTTGGGCCCGTATTGTCCGGGACTTCCTGAACTTAGCACCTGAAGGCACATGGTAAGAAGAGTCCTGATTGGAATATTCTACATTCTCAATGGGCCACATAGAGTCGGGTCCGTATGAGAGACTGTCGAATATAGAGCTTCTGACAGAGCTGCATGAGACACTCTGTCTATAGCCAGGATTGGCTACCGCATGGGCCATCTTCCTGCGGCCAGAGTTGGCTGCCGCATGGGCTATCTTCTTGTGGCCATAGTTGGCTGCCGCATGGGCCATCTTCTAGTGGCCAGAGTTGGCTGCCGCATGGGCCATCTTCCTGCAGCTAGAGTTGGCTGCCGCATGGGCCATCTGCATGCGGCCAGAGTTGGCTGTCGCATGGGCCATCTGTATGCGGCCAGAATTGGCTGCCGTATGGATTGTCTGTCTGCGGCTAGAGTTAGCTGCCGTTTGGACAGACTGTGGCCTCTTCTTCATCCGCATGGATTTCTCTTGTGCCCCCCAAAAACTCAACATCATACTATTTTCCTTTGCTGGATTTGGGGACAATGGGTTCCTCCGCGGTCGGAAGCAAAGCCACAGGAGAGCTTCGATTACCGTTTTAGGCAGCAGAAGGAGCTTCTTCGAGAACTTGGTCGGGGGCAACAGTTTCGTGCGCCAACGTCCTGTAAGTTCTCTTTGGGTTGGCTCGCTTCTGTGACGGGCTGACGCTCCCTTCACAGAGCATTTCTTCGAACGCTTATTGGTCAAAACGAACCACAAACATTTGCTGCATAGAGCCGAGCTTGGACGCATCGAATTGCATCACCATCTTCTCATCAGAGGGGAAGGACGTCCCCAGCAGAATCGCCATCATGTTTGCTATTAAATATCAAGACAGGTATTACAGAAACACTAAAATTGATAGCAAACTCGCTTGTACAATGAAGAGCCTAGAAATAAATTCTAGGAAACAATCTAAGTACAATTGTTTAGTTTTTTTATTCTGGAGAGGAAACGGTGGAGGCTCGAGAAAGTGTATCAACTCTTTCTTACTCCTTGGACTATCCGACGCAGTCTTTAGCTCTTGAAGAAATTGTCTTTCGAAGGTTGTCAGCTAGTAAATTGTTAGGATTTTATTGCAGCAAATCCGGGTTGTTGAGGCTTGGTCAGCCTGCTATGTGTCCTATCGCAAGATAGGAATCATTTTGAGCCGCATGAGTCTCTCATTTTTTGGCCATATTGGGCCGCATAAGACTCATGCGGCTTAGGTCATAGTCTTCCTTAGTCCGTATGTAGCTTAAGGACTTTTGAGCCGCATAGATTTTGTATTTTGGGCCGCATAAAGCTCATGCGGCTTAGGTTAAAATCACCCTTGGCCGTATGAAGCTCAGAGACTTTTAGGGCCGTATAGGTTGAGCCGCATAAGGTTCATACGGCTCGGATAGCAATCCTTCTGGCTGCATGACTTTATCCGACCACGTCTTATCTTTTTGTCAGAATGTCAGAGCTGTCATTTTTGTCAGATTTGACAGAATTTCTCAACTTTATCAGACGGACTGACCAACTTGGCCGCATCTTTCTTCTGCGGCTCGAATCTGAGACGGGCCGTATAGGGTGCGATCTGTCATGCGGCTCTCCTTTATGCGGACCAGTTTGGCCCGAAGTACTTATGCGGCAAATTGTGACCCGTATGAACCCATATTTTCCATACTTCTACAAAAAGTGCTTTTCTAAATGGTTTTATCAAAGAAGAGGTTTTTGTCAAACAACCACCTGGTTTCGAAAATCACAAATTTCTCGACCATATTTTCAAACATAGAAAAGCTCTCTATGGCCTCAAACAAGCTCCGCGAGCTTGGTATGATCGTCTGAGTACTTTCTTACTAAATAAAGGTTTTTCAAAAGGGAAAGTCGACACTACACTGTTTATAAAATCTCTTGATGACACAATTCTTCTAGTATAAATATATGTTGATGATATTATTTTTGGGGCTACTAATGAGGGTCTATGCAAAGAATTTGCCAAGTATATGCAGAATGAGTTCGAGATGAGCATGATGGGGGAGCTCAACTACTTCCTTGGATTGCAAATCAAACAACTCTCACAAGGCGTCTTCATCAGTCAATCGAAATATGTCAAGGACATACTGAAGAAGTTTGAGCTTGACAGCATCAAACCGATCAGCAACCCTATGGCTACTACCATAAAGCTGGAACCTGATGAAAGTGGCAAACCGGTCTGTAGGAACGATATAGTAAAGCGTAATACTCTAGAGGGGGGGTGAATAGAGTTGGCAGCGGAATAATGCTAAATAAAAAATGTTAGCAACACAATCACAGTATATAATCACAATTGAAATAATGTAAAGGCAGAGTTCAGAAAGCAAACGCAAAGACAGCGATGTATACTGGTATCCCTCTGTTGAGGACTAATCCAGTCGGTAGAACTCTTGCTACCAGTTTGAATCCACTATAGGAAAAACCGCAAGTTTTCTTACGAAGTCCTTGCAACTTCTACAACGCAAGCTTTGATACGAAGAACTCGTCCAACTTCAAATGTGAAGAGGTATTCTTCAATCAAGCCTTCTGATTACAATCTCTCAGAAACTTCTAGACCGTACCGCACTGGCAAATCGACTAGAGGATTGTAACTGGCTTGGGATCTGAAAATGAAAGCTCTAGAAAACTCTTTGGAAGGCAGAAATCTTTTTAGATAGAGAGAAGATTTAAAGTGAATGAGTGAATTGAAATAATCGAAATACTTCTCTATTTATAGGATTTCCAAAGGGAGAACTCTGTCAGAATTCGGGCAGAATTCGGGCAGAACTCGATGAGCAAATCTCGGTCAAATCCGCAACTGCAGGAGGACCAAGTTCCAGAGAATTCAAAATCAAAACGGCCACCAACCGAACTCTGGCCGAACTCTGGCCGAACTCTGGCCGAGTTCTGTCAGGGTTAGGTTAGGGTTTTTAAAGTAGGTTTTGGTAATTTTTGAAAACCTTTTTGAAAACCTTTTTGTAAACATTTTTGATAGGTCATTTTTAAAATCATTTTGAACTATTTTGGGAATAGCCTATTTGCCAGTACGACTCGGTGTACAACGTATTCCTAGACTCAAATAAAATGAAAATTACATTGCATAGGAAATACAGACTCAAGTAGGCAAACAGATCTTCAGTCTTGAACGAAGTAAATATCCAATCTTGCTTATGTCCAAGGAGCTGAGATGTCCCAACAAGCTTTGTATATCCAGACAGAGTTTTGATCAATTATTAAAATCAGGTTGACCATATGACCAATGGGCCAACAATCTCCCCCATTTTGATAATTGACAAACTATGAATGATATAACATGAAGCTAGTTCAAGCGTGTGCAAAAAAATATCAAAAAGTAGAAATTGTTCATAACCTGTATAACTCAAAAAAAATGTTAGATCATTTTTAATTTTCTCCCCCTTTGTCACTTAGCAAAATAATTGCACAAAGAAAGACTCCCCCGCATTAAATGCAGAAGACTCCCCCGCAATGAATGCATAAGTAACAAATAGCGAGAAAATAAAAGAAATATAGTAAAAATTTAGAGATTATTATCACAGGCATGTAAAGTTGCTACAAATTATCATCGCAGGCATGTATTTGCATCAAAAAAAGAAATCTCAGGCATGCTATTTCACAGGCAGTTTGTAATGAAGAAGCAGTAAAAAGAGATAGTGCTAAACAAAATGCTGAAATAAACTGAGATGTCATAAATGAAACATCAAAAAAAACATGTCCATGAAGATAAAAGAAATACTGATAGCAAACTACAAAGTACTAATCAAAAAGATAAAAACTTGGAATGTCGAAGCATTTCCAAGTATACAGTAGAATGTCACTATTAATCAGATCAGATCTCATCATCACTATCCTCATCAAAATCATCAGCAGCACGGCCAGCATGACCGGAAGTACCAGCACCAGAAGTACCAGCGCTAGTAGGATGAGTAGGGGCGCCAGCATAGAACTCACCAACATAATCTCGAGGAGCACGATACCAATCATAGGCGTTACCGGGTTGGAAGTAGGCATGGACAGCCTCATCCTCACAGCGGTAACCCGAAAAAGCTGGATCTCGAGGGATGGAAGCGACAGAGTGACCAGTCTGTGCAAAACACAGATCGGCCAAGGAGTTTGCCATCGCCTGGTAACGGGTGACATCGCGGAACTCTCGCTCGCGAGCCATGTCCGTCATCGAGACGTGCAAAGCAGATAGGTGCTGATGTATGCCCTCAAAAGTCATGGCATACGGCTGATGTGGTAGAGATGGTGCAGTAAGAGGAGCAGGAGGTGGAGCTGAAGCAGTCCGGCTGCGACGAGAAAGCTGGAGTAACTTGGGCTCAGAATCCTGAGTACAAGTCGATAAATCGATGTCGAAGCGCTGAAAGATACGAGGGAGAATCATCGCATAAGAGAGATTTCAATCTCTTGCACGACAACGTCCCATCATCTGAATAATAGTCTTGGGGACGGAAAAAGGAATCCCCTTGATAAGATGATACATAGCGGACAGCTCAAGCGAAGTCACATCATCCTTGGAAGTGGATTTGGGAAGTAGAGTAGAGTAGATGATGCGATACAATTCGTAGTTGAACAAGTTAAGGTTGTTAGCCTTAAACTTTCTAGAACGTACTCTGTCAGGTGCACAAAGTTCCGTTTTGAAACTCGTGAGTGTAGTGCCTTCGAGGAACTCGAATTCCGTGATATCAACTAGCGGTTCACCTTCATTGGGAATCCCAAGAATCTCCGCTATGAGGACATCATTGAACTCAATATCTATGCCTCCAACACGTGTGCTCACGTCAAAAGTGTTAACTACGAGATTGTAATAGAACAATCTAATGGCATTAGTAGCAATTGGGAAGCACAGTTTAACAAGCAAATGTAGCCCTAATGCCTCAAATAAGTGACGATGGTCAGGAAATATCGTCCATTTAACCGGAGCGCCGCTGCATATGGATCGGATGGAAAAGTCATCGTACCATAATAAAGCTTGATCGAGGGTTTGAAAGAAAAACCCATCGAAAGCACCGTCGCTCTTTTGGACTGGCGAAAACAAAGAATCCGTGTGAGGATTCGAAGAGGACCCTTCCTCACTAGGAGTAGCCTTCTTCCTCTTAGACGGATTAAATCTAGGTGCCATTGAAATAAATAAGCACAAATTTGAAAGTGGAGAAGGAGAGAGTTATACCTCACAAAGATTAGATATGTTGTAGAGAAGGATGATCTTCGCACGATTCCAAAGTTTGGAAGGATTTCACCAAGTAGATAGGGAGCAATGGGTTGGTGAATACCTAGGGTTTGGAGGGTTTTCGGGCGGCTGTAGCTGCTGTTTGGAAATATGGAAGCAATGGAAGAGAAGGAGCTCTCGGGTTCTGGATATATACGCAGATACCCTCAACCGAACTCGGGCCGAATTCGGTCAGAGTTCTGGCCGAATTCGCCTAGGGTTCTTTCAAGTTGATTTTGCTACTTCTTTTTCATTGACTCGTTTCAAAAATTTAATTCAAAGATTAGTTATTTTAGCTATCAAATAACATAATTAATAATATTTTATGAGTTAAATATCTTTACACAGCAGCTGTCTCAGATTAGCTGTAGGAGTACTGTCCCAGCTGGCGGAGGTTCACCGGGGAACTCTTAAATACCGCTTCGCTTCAACCGTAGTTGTGGTGACAGACAGACTCTTTATTAGCTTGTCTCTAACACAGTTTTTGCATAATGATATAAAAACATAAAATATATTGACGTCCAAAATTCCTAATTCTCGACGTAAATAATTGAAGCGATCTTCCGCTAGAGGTTTAGTGAAGATGTCAGCTAATTGATTATCAGTATCTATGTATACAAGGTTTATATCTCCATTTTGATGATGATCTCTAAGAAAATGATGCCGAATCTCGATATGTTTAGTACGAGAGTGACATACAGGATTCTTAGTCAAATTAATGGTGCTAGTGTTATCACAGAAAATGGGAATATGTGTGTAAAATAAATCAAAGTCTTCTAAGGTTTGTTTCATCCACAAAATCTGAGCACAACAACGTCCTGCGGCGATGTACTCAGCCTCTGTTGTTGATAAGGCTACAGAATTTTGCTTTTTACTAAACCAAGAGACTAGAGCCTTGCCTAAGAAATGACATGTACCGCTAGTACTTTTCTATCAACCTTGCATCCAGCAAAATCTGCATCTGAATAACCAATAAGGTCAAAGGATTTGGATTTGGGATACCACAAGCCGACAGAAGAAGTGCCTTTACGGTATCGGAAGATACGCTTAACTGCGGACAGATGTGATTCCTTTGGGTTAGCTTGAAAACGTGCATACAAGCAAACACTAAACATTATATCTGGACGACTAGCAGTTAAGTAAAGTAAACTACCAATCATACCTCGATACTTACGTGTGTCGACTGGCTTGCCTTGTTCGTCAGAATCAAGCTTTGTTGAAGTTGCCATCGGAGTGCCAATAGGTTTGACATTGTCCAGATCAAACTTCTTTAGCAAATCTTTTGTGTACTTGGCTTGATTAATGAACGTCCCATTGTTGGTTTGTTTGATTTGCAATCCAAGAAAGAATTTTAGCTCTCCCATCATGCTCATCTTAAACTCATTCTGCATGCACTTAGAGAATTCTTGACAAAGAGATTCATCAGTGGATCCAAATATGATATCATCAACATAAATTTGAATTAAAAGCAGCTTGCCATTAAAAGATTTAATAAAAAGTGTAGTGTCAACCTTTTCTTTTGTAAAACCGTTGTCAAGTATAAAAGAGCTTAGACGATCATACCAAGCACGAGGGGCTTGTTTCAAACCGTATAAGGCTTTCTTCAACTTGAAAACATGGTCAGGATTTTTGAAATCCGTGAAACCCGGAGGTTGTGCTACAAAAACTTCTTCTTTTATAAATCCATTTAGAAAAGCACTTTTTACATCCATTTGAAAAAGTTTGAAATTATGAAAACATGCAAATGCACATAACATACGAATGGATTCTAATCTCGCAACTGGGGCATAAGTCTCATCGTAGTCGATACCCTCTTCTTGATTGTATCCTTGAGCTACGAGTCGAGCCTTGTTACGAGTTACTAAACCATCCTCATTCAGTTTGTTTCGGAATACCCAACGGGTGCCAATGATCGGATGATCAATAGGCTTGGGAACAAGTTCCCAAACTTGATTCCGTTCGAATTGGTTCAATTCCTCTTGCATGGCATCTATCCAGAAACTATCACTACATGCTTCATCA
Organism: Iris pallida; assembly: GCA_029216955.1. Taxonomy (NCBI): domain Eukaryota; kingdom Viridiplantae; phylum Streptophyta; class Magnoliopsida; order Asparagales; family Iridaceae; genus Iris; species Iris pallida. Next base: position 8,946,806 of record JANAVB010012999.1, on the reverse strand, counting down.
ATAGATTTAGGTTCTAGCTGTGAAATAACTGCAACACTAGAAATAATATCTCTACTGGATGATCGAGTGCTTACTCCTTTGGTAATGTCACCAATTACCAAATCTTGTGGATGATCAGCTGTGAATTTTAACCTTTTCGGTAGACTCTATAGGTAGCTGGTTCTTGGATCTCCTCTAGGGGGTTCAGCTAGTGCAGAGCTTGGTTCAGGTTCAGCTGATGTTGAGCTTGATGTAGGCAGATCTTCATCACTGTCATCGAGTGTCATTTGGTTCATTTCATCAAAAGTGACGTTGATTGACTCTTCGATGATCATGGTACGTTTGTTGAAGACTCTGTATCCTTTGCTCTTGGCCGCATAACCTAAAAATATACCTTTATCGGCCTTTTCGTCAAACTTTTCCAAATCATCTTTAGTATTAAGAATAAAGCACTTACAGCCAAATATCTTAAAATATGAAACTGAAGGAATTCTATCAAACCATAACTCAAATGGAGTCTTCTTCGATTTGGGTCGAATTAGAACTCTATTGAGCACAAAGCAAGCTGTATTGACAGCTTCAGTCCAGAAGTATTTGGGTAGGCTAAATTGATTTAACATTACTCTGGCCATTTCGGTTAGAGTTCTGTTCTTACGTTCCACAACTCCATTTTGTTGTGGAATTCTAGGGCAGGAGAACTCATGAATAAAACCGTGTGTGTCACAAAATTGCTCGAAATCAGCATTCTCGAATTCGCCTCCATGATCGCTTCTAATACGAGTGATCATGTAACCTTTTTCATTCTGTACTTTCTTGCAAAAGGCGACAAATTCGGATAATGCGTCATTCTTGCGTGTCAAGAAATATACCCACGTGTATCTAGAAAAATCATCTACAATTACAAATGCATATAATTTACCTCCGAGGCTAGCAACTCTGCTAGGACCGAATAAATCCATGTGTAGCAATTGTAGAGGTCTAGTAGTACATACTGCGTTTACAGACTTGAATTTGGATCTGGTAGCCTTGTTCTTTTCGCATTGGCTGCATACCGAATCCTTCTTGAATGTTATGTCCGGTAAACCGCGTACTAACTTCTTTATGGATAATCTTGAAATTGTATCCATGTTTGCATGACCGAGTCTCATATGCCATAAATGACTCTCATCACTTTTGGCTATTAAGCATCTACGTGAAATGTTAGCTTCTTCCAATAGATAGAAAACATATATATTGTCTTCCCTGATTCCTTCAAAGATAGTACTACCAGTTGAGCTATCAACTATAGTATATTTGTCTTTGCCAAAGTTGATACCATAACCATGATCAGCTAGATGACTTATGCTGAGCAGATTATGTTTCAACTCGGTAACCAGACAGACATCTTTAATCACGGGATAGGGAGATTTACCAACATCACCGATACCAATAATATACCCTTTTAAATTATTGCCGAAGGAAACATAGCCTTCCTTCTTCTTCTTCGACAGTGTTGCAAATAGGGTAGCGTCACCGGTCATATGCCGTGAGCAACCGCTGTCGAGGATCCATTTGCTTCTAGCATGTGAAGGGTGTTCCACCTACAAAACAGTTTGCAGATGAAACTCTTGGTACCCATTTCTTGTAGGGTCCTGAATTGTTAGCTTTAGGTATCCAAGCATAAATATTTAAATCAACTAGCTTTCTCATTCTACATGCAGATGAAATATGACCAATGAGGCCACAATAATGACATTGTGCATGTTGAGTGTTGAAAGCAGAGTGATGTGCATGGTTGGTAGGTTTAGGTTTTCTAGTATAGAAGAATGCATACCTATGATCATGTTTGGGCTTAACCTTTTGGGGTAAAGGTTTTATATGGTTTGGTCTGACAGTGTTTGGCTTGGGAATGTTCCGAATTTTCGGTAAGTGACACGTGTTAGGATAGGAAGCAGTAGGCTCAGGCTGTTTTCCTAACCTAATTTTCAACCTTTTGGAAGTGTCATATAACTTAGTATAATCAGAGGTGAGTGATTCCATTCTGATTTGTGCAGATTGAAGACTTTTCTTTTCTTTTGAAAGATCTTCTCTCAATTGGTCTATAATCTTATCTTTCTCTTCGGATGACTGTTTAGTCTCGTGTAATAAGAGCCTTATAGAGGAAAGCTCACCAGACTCACTAACACTAGTTCTAACCTCAGCTATTAGGTCGGTAAGTCTTCCTATTTCTCCTTTGTACTTTTTGAGTACCTTCTTAGCGGTCTGATATTTACTACGCAGTTTCCTGTAGTCAAGCATCAGGTCACTGAAGGCATCTCCTAATTGCTCAAAGGTAAAGTCATCATATGTTTTTACAGGTTCAGTAGGTACCTGATCGATTGCCATGAAGCAGATGTTTGCAGCGTCCTCTGAATGTTCATCTTCTGAGTCGCTAGCTTCGCTCTCATGCCATATGCTGGTGTTGGCATATTTCCGGGATGTTGATCTCTTCAGGTTGCCTTTTTCATACCTGTTGTTCTTCTTGCTCGATGATGAGTTGATGGGACAGTCCTTCTTCATATGTCCCTTCTTCTTGCAGCCATAGCAGACAGCATCTTCTTGGTACCAGTTGTTGCTGTTGTTCTCTTTGACTCTCTTCTCATGTCTCATGAATCTTTTAAACTTCCTTGCTAGGAGAGCTTGATCTTCAGCGTCAGATCCACTGCTGTCTGAGTCATCTTCAGCAGCTTTTCTGTGCTGAGCCTTGAGGGCGATAGTCTTCTCCTTTGGTGCAGGCTCTTCAAAATCTTGTAGATCCAGTTCATGAGTGAGTAGCTTACCCATGAGTACTTCAAGTGACATTGTGGTGAGGTCGTTTTCTTCAATGATAGCTGTAGCCTTCGGAATCCAGCTCTTGGTGAGAGCTCGCAGGAGTTTGCGAATCTTTTCGTGGTTATTGTATTCTTTGCCTAAGGAGGACAAAGGGTTTACAATATCCAAGAACCTCTCGAACATTTGTGTGACTGTTTCATTTGGCTTCATTTTGAACGCCTCGTACTCTTGAGTAAGTCTGCTGACTTTTGACTCCTTGACTTGAGTCGTGCCTTCATGTGTAACTTCGAGAAGCTTCCATACACCATTTGCCGTTGTGCATGTAGATACCCTGTTAAATTCTGTTCTATCTAAGGCACAAAAAAGAGCATTAATGGCACGTGCGTCAAGACTGGCCTTTTTCTTTTCTTCCTCTGTATAACTGTTTTGGGGTTTTTCAACTAAAACACCCTCGACATTTATACGAGGTGGCTTTTGATAGCCATCAAGAACAATAGCCCATAAGTCAAAATCAAGAGATTTTAAGAAGAAACTCATCCGTGTTTTCCAATAAGTGTAGTTAGTACCATCAAACAGAGGAGGTCTGTTTGTGGCCTGACCTTCACTTGTGAATTTCATAGTAGCCATGTGATGTGCTGTGATCTAATAAATAATAGCACTTTTACCTTGCTTTACCTGTAACACCCGCTCTGATACCAATTGTAGGAACGATATAGTAAAGCGTAATACTCTAGAGGGGGGGTGAATAGAGTTGGCAGCGGAATAATGCTAAATAAAAAATGTTAGCAACACAATCACAGTATATAATCACAATTGAAATAATGTAAAGGCAGAGTTCAGAAAGCAAACGCAAAGACAGCGATGTATACTGGTATCCCTCTGTTGAGGACTAATCCAGTCGGTAGAACTCTTGCTACCAGTTTGAATCCACTATAGGAAAAACTGTAAGTTTTCTTACGAAGTCCTTGCAACTTCTACAACGCGAGCTTTGATACGAAGAACTCGTCCAACTTCAAGTGTGAAAAGGTATTCTTCAATCAAGCCTTTACAATCTCTCAGAAACTTCTAGACCGTACCGCACTGGCAAATCGACTAGAGGATTGTAACTGGCTTGGGATCTGAAAATGAAAGCTCTAGAAAACTCTTTGGAAGGCAGAAAGCTTTTTAGATAGAGAGAAGATTGAAAGTGAATGAGTGAATTGAAATGATCGAAATACTTCTCTATTTATAGGATTTCCAAAGGGAGAACTCTGTCAGAATTCGGACAGAATTCGGGCAGAACTCGATGAGCAAATCTCGGTCAAATCCGCAACTGCAGGAGGACCAAGTTCCAGAGAATTCAAAATCAAAACGGCCACCAACCGAACTCTGGCCGAACTCTGGCCGAACTCTGGCCGAGTTCTGTCAGGGTTAGGTTAGGGTTTTTAAAGTAGGTTTTGGTGATTTTTGAAAACCTTTTTGAAAACCTTTTTGTAAACATTTTTGATAGGTCATTTTTAAAATCATTTTGAACTATTTTGGGAATAGCCTATTTGCCAGTACGACTCGGTGTACAACGTATTCCTAGACTCAAATAAAATGAAAATTACATTGCATAGGAAATACAGACTCAAGTAGGCAAACAGATCTTCAGTCTTGAACGAAGTAAATATCCAATCTTGCTTATGTCCAAGGAGCTGAGATGTCCCAACAAGCTTTGTATATCCAGACAGAGTTTTGATCAATTATTAAAATCAGGTTGACCATATGACCAATGGGCCAACACGGTCGATCAACGTAAGTATCGAGGTATGATTGGTAGTTTATTATATTTAACTGCTAGTCACCCCGACATTATGTTCAGTGTTACTTATGTGCTAGATACCAAGCCAATCCTAAGGAATCACACATGACCGCAGTTAAGCGTATTTTTAGATACCTTAAAGGACCTATTACGGTAGGCTTGTGGTATGCCAAAACCACTTTCTTCGATTTAGTCAGATACTCCAATGCTGATTTTGCGGGATGCAAAGTCGACCGTAAGAGTACCAGTGGTATATGTCATTTGCTAGGAAACGCGATAGTCTCATGGTTTAGCAAGAAGCAGAACTCTGTCTTACTATCCACGACAGAAGCTGAATACATCGTAGCTGGTCGTTGTTGTGCACAGATTCTGTGGATGCGGCAAACCCTTGAAGACTACAACTTATGTTTCAAGCACATACCTATTTTTTGCGATAACACTAGTGCCATTAATCTGACCAAGAACCCAGTTTGTCACTCACGTACTAAACACATAGAGATTAGACATCACTTTTTGCGTGATCATCAACAGTAAGGCATGATTAATTTAGAATTCATAAACACTGAACATCCGCTAGCAGACTTCTTTACCAAACCACTGGCCGAGGAGCGCTTTAACTTTCTTTGTCGTGAATTAGGAATTTTGGATGAAATGGTCATTAAATAAATTGGCCTGCATAAATAACGATTATGACATATATCTTTATAGTGACCTTTGTCACTACCACATTACTAGTTTGAGGGTAAATTTGTCATTTTTGGGGCAATTTAAAATTATTAGTATAAATTAGAATTTATGGGAATTTTTAGGAATTATTTTGGATTTATTTGGACTAGTTTGATTTTTGACTAGTTTGGACCCTTGTAGACCAACCTAGGAGCTAACCCTAGTTAGTTGGACATGGTTAGGTCAAGTGACTCTAGGCTAACCTATTATGACTTAAGTTAGTAGTTTTTGATTCATTAGAAATTTAATTAGGAATTTAGGAATCAAGTGTTTTGATAAATGGCTTGTGGTTTCATAAGTCATTTTGTGACTAAACTTGATAGGACTAGCTAACCTAGCTCAAACCCCACCCAAACCCAACTTGGCCGGCCAACTAGGTTTAACCTAGGGATTCCCCCACTATAAAGTCCCTCCTAGATTTTAGGGCTAGCCTCTTTTAGGGTTCATCCAAAAGTTCTAAGGAAAGAGGTGATTTCCATTTTCCAAAATTCATTAAAAATCCAATTTAAATCCTTTCTTTCCCAAACCAATTTCATTAGGACCTAAAATCAATGCTCTTGCTGTTGGTATTGGTTATTTGCAGGGAAACAACAATTTATGAGATTTGGGTGGTTGTGGAAATCATTCCATTTGGGGATTTTTCATCCATTGTTCACCAATAGGTAACTTTCCTATTTCTCCATGGATTATCATTTTGTCTTCACCAATAGGAAGCCCTAAGGGTCCTCCTAAGGTCTGGATAGGATTCGTGTCAAGTATCGGAGGATTCGTGTCCGTTCTGGATACGTATCAGTGCTTGGACAGGGTGTTCGACATAATGCCTCAAAGGGCATGTCGATCGAGTTGTCCGATATTTTTTTGAATAGGAAATAGGGTTTTGTTCTTGCTTACTGTTTCCTGTCATTGTGTCTTGGTTTTCATTTCGTGGTGTGTCGGTTATGTGGTGTGGACACGCGCGTGCACACGCTCGCACGCGTGCTACAGGGATCCCCTGCCTATCGGGCCCTGTAGCGGACACGACACGCATCGTTTGGACACGAGACTTGACACGTGGCATGGGGCCATGACTGACACCCCATGTGTCCCCGTGTCGTGTCTAGGTAGATATCAGCTGTGCACGCATTTTGCTGTGTCTGTGCACACTAGTTTTGGGCCACTGATACGGGCCTCGTGTCCGACACTGACACGTCGTGGACACTGGCCAATAGGCCTATGAGGTAGCCCTATAGGTGGGCTACCTATGAGGGTGACCACGAGATCCTCTCGTGTCTTGTGTCGTGCACACGACACAAGTGCACACACGTACGAGGTAGTGCACTGCTGTACAAATACCAGTGTGCTGTTTTGATGTTCTTGATGTGGACACGCCGTGTCTGGCCTTGGGTGACACAAAATGAATGCGTAGGGTTGTGCACGAGGGTTGTTTTCATTTACCAAGCATTAGATTCATGGTTAGTTGATTTTTGCTATTTCGATTTCCCATTAAACCATGTTCTGATACTGTTGTTTGTTCTACCTGTCATTCCAGTTCTAAAATGAGATGGTTTAATGATTTTAATCCCTGTATTGATGTTAATTACTGAGTATTTGATTCTGAAAATGTTCCCTATATGTCATCTTGCTGTGGTTAAAGATTGGGGTTAAATTGATGAGTTGTGGTCTGTTAAATAGGTCAATGTTTCATAATATAAGATATGAACTGAAATTTACTGATTGTGTTCTTCAAAACTGGATGGTTTCTAACTGAGATTTATTGAATGAATGATTCATTCATTAGCTTTTCCCTGTTTCCTTAACAAATCTGAGTTTGTTTTGGTATATATAAACCTGTGTATACACTGTCATTTGATTCCTGAGTTCTTATAAAAACCTGAGATTACACAGACTTGAGATTCATGGAATACCTCACTGTTGGGTATTCTTCTAAATTGAGATTGTCGGGGCATCAAATTGCTTTCCTTTTCTTTCTTCCTAACTGGATTTAGTGCCATAGTGTATCAACTTGATGAATTAGAAACCTGAGAACTGGACTTGATAGTCCAGTTCTACTGATTTCTCTTTCCTGTTTACACATAGCTTTCACTCTTGATTGCCTTATCCACAACACACTTCTCCTCATTCCCTGTCATTTCCTGCACACTGTTTACATAACACACACACACATGATATATATTACCTTTCTATACACCCCCACATTCACTTAACACATATCCTATTACACTACCCTACCTTCCTGTCACTTTGACACACCACATCATGTAGCACAACACACAGCTACACATACACACATTTACTCATGTCCCTATATGCCTACCTTATGCACAGCCCCTATATGTGACTATATGCATATGTAAATCAATGTATTATATATATGTAAGCTAATATATGCTTTGAGACATATGTGTCCCTATATGTTTCAGTGTATATATATATATATATTTCTATGCTAGTTTAATACTTAGCCTAGGGTCATTTAGGATGTGTTTAATGTGTAGAGTAGTGAATGTGCATATTTTGTGTAGTGTGATGAATATACTATGGTATGCATAGACTTTAATATATATATAAATATATATATATATATATATATATATATATATATATATATATATATATATATATATATATATATATATATATATATTTTAAATATATATATATATATATATATATATATATATATATATATATATATATATATATATATATATATATATAGAGTGATAGGTTTAAATACAGGAATTTACTTGTTTAGACTAATATAGACTAGTGTAGTCTAGCATAGCCTAGTTTAGACAAGGTTGACCTAGTTTGACTTTTAGAGTTGACCAAAGTTGACCAAGAGTTGACTTTGGCCTAGATTGACCTAGAATCATGTAGAATGCATAGTAGAACTCCATTTTACTATTCTGGACTTGTTGTGACTTGTGTTGTTCTGATTAGGAGCCAGACATCACTCCTTGGACGGTACTTTTCATATTGGACACTCAGTTACAGGCGAGTACATTCTCTGATCATTTCATATCCTGTTTAGAATTATATTCCTGCTTTAGATTACCTTACTTGATGCTGTCACGACATTATCACGGATTATTACTATATGGATCTCTTCATACGATGTTATCCCCCTCGGGAGCATCGGGTACATTGTGTCATGTGCATTTCACTTTCATCATGTACTCCTGTGCTTTCATTATACATGTACACTCTCGTGAATCTTGTACTCTCATGTTCATGGAGCCCTCATGTATACTATCATGTACACCCTTTATGGGCCCCATGTGATATCATATACAATAACATAACTTGTTTAGATCCTTGTGTATTGATTGGGGAAAACGGGGGAGTGCTAGTAGTCATGTAAAGAATTCCATTGTAGTGTAGATCATGTGCAAACTCTTTAGTGTAGATCATGTGCAAATCTGTCCTGTTCACATGTGCTATCTTGTACTCTGCTTTACTAGTCACTATTAGTTCTCTATATACAGTAGCTATTTACATACAGTTCTCTCTTTTTCATCATGTATTTCCTTTCAGTTTCTTGTATCTTACTCTACTGCATGTTTATATTTTCTAACCTACTATGAATTGTTGAGATGTACTGTGCTCGCTCCTGTCCTGACTGGACCTGTTAAAAATATTACAGAGGACGAGGAGGAGGCTTGCCTGGACACTGACTACGGGGCAGCCTTAGATGACACCTGCGAGCTGGACCCTCAGGATGACCCAGCTCTAGCTGAGGAGATCACCCCGATTGCCTAGACTAGACTAGCTAGGCTTATCTTACTTTATACAGTCTTGAGACATGTCTTAGCTGAGGAGATCACCCTGATTGCCTTGTACTGTTGGATATTGCTGGGATTATCTTAGACTGCTTTTATCTATTTTATTCCTTGAGTTATATTCATATCGTGCCATCTCTTCCTTAGTTGTGATTGAGTTTTACTGTTATGTCACCCCCATTCGGGGAGTATAAACTGTTTAGATATATATTGTTAGATGTATGTTGACCTAGGACAGCGCTCTACCGCCGACACTGCGGCGTAGGCTGGGTGTTGTTACGTTCTCGTATCCTCACAGTGGGTGCGGGTCGTGACACGTTTTTAGTGGTGGCCCCTGCAGGTCCTAGACTAGAAGTGTAGTGGTACTCGAACTAGAGTATCACTGCAGCCTGCTATAGGATATAGGATATTAATTTTAAGATACTCAATCACTTTAGTAAAATTCCCTTTTATTGCCATCTAAATCCTTTTGTCAGCTGATCCTTTGAATTATAATTGTCCGCCTTTGTTATTTCATTTCTTTCTCAGAAATTGATACTCTTGTTTGTCTATCTTCAGGATGGTAGAGACTCGATCGCAGCGTGCCGTCCATGAGGATGCTATAGAGGGGACTGCTACCTCTCAGCCAGCACGGCGAGGCCAGGGGACTGCAGCTCTTGCCACCTCAGCTCGTGTTGAGACCTCGGCAGCCGCCGCAGGGGGTATGCATCCACCGACTGGGAGGCAGGACCCGGTCTTTCCAGAGGATCCTTTCCAGCCGCCACCGCCTCCAGGACATGTGGATGCAGCTCAGATGTTCACATATTTCCAGCAGTTTATGGACCGACAGCAGGCTCGGTAGGACAGAGGCATGGAGTTGGCCGTCACGACAGCCGCAGCTCGACCAGTGGTACAGCAGCCGAGGACACCGGGGATCGAGCAGTTTCAGAAGATGAGCCCCAGGGACTTCATAGGGACAGAGGGGATCCTCTATGCCAACGAGTGGATCGAGCATATGGAGGAGATCTTTCGCTTGGCCAGGATTCCAGCAGACCTTCAGATCGAGGCCGCAGCTAGCCGGATGCGAGATCTTGCTCGCACCTGGTATCAGTCGGACCCCAGGGTGGGGGTACCAGGGCAGACTTGGGAGCAGTTCAGGGGCTTCTTCAAGAAGAAGTTCTTCCCAGATTCAGCAGTCAGAGCCTTGGAGACGCAGTTTGAGAGCCTGGTCCAGGGGAGTCTCTCAGTAGAGGAGTACGCCGGGGAGTTTGGCTGCCTCGACAGGTTTGTGGAGGGCTTGAGCGAGACGACGAAGGCCCAGAGGTTCCGGAAGGGTCTGGTCAAGGAGGTCAAGTCCCTGACCAAGGGGAACAGAGATGTTACATTTGAGGAGATCTTGACGGGAGCCTTGCTAGCAGAGGATGACCTTTAGCTTAGGCTCAAGAGGGGGAGAGACCCAGTTGGAGGCAGCAGCAGCGGGGGCCAGGCCAAGAGGCCCCACTTCCAGCATCAGCAGCTGAGACAGTTCCAGTCGCAGCCGATTCAGCAGAGGCCAGCGCACCAGCAGCAGTTTCAGCATCAGGCACCCAGGCACCAGACAGTCAGTTGCACCTTCTGCAAGAAGCCTAGGCATGTCTTCAACGAGTGCAGAAAGAGGCTCGGGAAGTGCCTTCTTTGCGGAGCAGCAGATCATCAGATGAGGGATTATCCTAGGTCAGGAGGGCGAGCAGGCCCGGGAGGAGGAGCCAGAGCTCCAGCAGGCCAGCAGAGGGGACCAGCCCTGCCGAAGCAGCAGCAGAGGTTTGTCCAGCACCAGCAGCAGGCCAGGAGAGGCCAGCAGGGGCGAGCTTTCGCCATGGCAGCTGGAGAGGCAGAGGTGACTGGAGAGCTGATTGCAGGTTCAATTCTTCTCGACTCCAGTCCAGCATTTGCCTTATTCGATTCCGGTGCTTCGTATAGCTTCATTTCAGTATCTTTTGCGATTAGACACGATATTATAGCTGAATCGTTGCCTAGGACTTACAAGATCACGACCGGGGGTGGTATTATCCTCGTGAGTGATGTTTGTAAGGGTCGGAGAGTAGTTTTAGGAGGCCGTGAGTTGGAGGTGAGCCTGCTCGTAATGTCATTGCCGAACTACGATATAGTACTAGGCATGGATTGGTTGAGCATGCACCACGCCAGCATCGATTGCAGAGGGGGTAAAGTTCTGTTCAGAGCGCCGGGGGAGCCAGAGTTCAAGTACTCCAGACGTCAGGCAGAGCAGAGCAGCGGAGTCTTCTGTGGAGTCTCGGTCGAGGAGCAGACGGTTCCACACCCCTTGATAGCAGAGTATATGGATGTTTTCCCAGAGGAGTTGTCGGGACTGCCACCAGACAGGGACATAGAGTTCTCGATAGACTTGGTTCCAGGAGCGAAACCCATCTCTCAGCATGTCTATCGGGTGAGCAACAGCAAGCTGGTGGAGTTGAAGAAGCAAGTGGATGAGCTACAGGACAAGGGCTTCATCCGCTCGAGTTCGTCGCCATGGGGTACACCAGTGTTGTTCGTGCCGAAGAAGGATGGGTCAGTACGCATGTGTATTGACTATAGGGCACTCAACAACCTCACGATCAAGAACAGATACCTACTGCCGCGGATCGACGATCTGTTTGACCAGTTGAGCGGAGCTCGGGTATTTTCCAAGATTGATCTGAGGTCGAGATATCACCAGGTGAAGGTGAAGGGGGAGGATATTCCCAAGACCGCTTTCAGGACGCGATACGGGCAGTTCGAGTTTTTGGTTATGCCGTTTGGGCTAACCAATGCACCTGCAGTGTTTATGAACCTTATGAACAAGGTGTTCCATCAGTATCTGGATCAATTTGTAGTGGTGTTTATTGATGATATCTTGGTATATTCCAAGACTGAGGAGGAGCACGATGAGCATCTGAGGATTGTGCTGGAGACTCTCAGGAAGGAGCAGCTTTATGGGAAGCTCTTCAAGTGTGAGTTCTTCTTGGATCGGGTAGACTTCTTGGGGCATGTGGTGACTGGAGATGGTATCTCAGTTGACCCCAAGAAGATTGTAGCAGTTGAGGCATGGGCAGCGCCGACTTCAGTTGCAGAGATCAGGAGTTTCCTGGGGCTGGCAGGATACTATCGAAGATTCGTACAGGATTTCTCCTGGGTTGCAGAGCCGTTGACACGGTTGACCCGGAAGGACGCTGAGTATGTTTGGTCAGAGGAGTGTCAGACAGCTTTTGATGAGTTGAAGAAGCGGCTGACGACAGCTCCGATTCTGACGTTGCCTTCAGGATCAGGTGGATTCACTATTTATAGTGATGCTTCAGGGAAGGGGCTGGGTTGTGTGTTGCAGCAGCACGGGAAGGTGATTGCCTATGCTTCCAGGCAGTTACGTCTCCATGAGAAGAACTACCCTACCCACGACCTGGAGCTGGCAGCAGTGATTTTTGTATTGAAGCTGTGGAAGCATTATCTATATGGTGAGAGGGTGGAGATCTTCACAGATCACAAGAGCCTTAAGTATGTGTTCACTCAGAAGGAGTTGAACATGAGACAGCACAGATGGTTGGAGTTGATAAAGGACTTCGACATTGCACTGCAGTATTATCCAGGGAAGGCCAACGTGGTTGCCGATGCCTTGAGTAGGTATCCGACAGCCATGTGTTTGACCATGGATCAGCATTTGCTTGCCGACTTGGAGAGCCTTGGGATTGAGGTGGTCGTGCCGGGAGTGCAGATGCAGCTATGGGGGATGCAGATTCAGTCAGACTTGGTGGACAGGATCAAGGCGACCCAGTTCGAGGATGTGGCTTTGCAGAGTATCAGAGAGCAGATCAGTTTAGGAGTGGGGGATCCTGAGTTTTCACTTGTAGAGGATGGTGCCCTGAGGCAGGGTGCCAGGTTATGTGTGCCTAGCGGGGAGCTCAGAGAGCAGATTATGCAGGAGGCCCACAGATCTCAGTACTCTATACACCCGGGTGCCAACAAGATGTACCAAGATCTGCGGAAGCATGTATGGTGGTCAGGAATGAAGCGGGAGGTGTCCCACTTCGTAGCTAGGTGCATGGTCTGTCAGCAGGTCAAGGCAGAAAGACAGAGGCCCGGTGGTTTGTTGTAGCCGCTGCCCATTCCCGAGTGGAAATGAGAGCATATCACGATGGACTTCGTTTCAGGATTGCCGCGTACTCTAGAAGGGAAAGACGCGATTTGGGTCATCGTTGATAGGTTGACCAAATTGGCCCACTTCTTGCCATTCAAGGTGGGTACGTCTACAGAGAGGCTGGCGGAGATGTATATGCGGCAGATAGTCAGGATCCACGGAGTTTCGGTCAGCATCGTCTCAGATAGGGATAGCCGTTTTACTTTCCATTTCTGGAGGAGTCTACAGACCAGCTTGGGTACTCAGCTAAAGTTTAGTACTGCATACCACCCCCAGACGGACGGACAGTCAGAGCGGACTATTCAGACCCTTGAGGATATGCTGCGGACGTGCGTCCTGGACTTTGGAGGTTCCTGGAAGGATCATCTTCATTTGGTAGAGTTTGCCTATAACAATAGTTTCCAGGCCAGCATTGAGATGTCACCTTTCGAGGCTCTGTACGGGCGTAGGTGCCGTACACCCTTATCCTGGGATGATATTGGTGAGCGAGCTTTGCTGGGGCCAGAGATGGTTGTGGATGCGGCCGAGAAAGTGAAGCTCATCAGGGACAGACTTCGCGTGGCACAGGACAGACATCGGCACTGGGCCGATAGCCACCGGAGGCCCTTGGAGTTTGAGGTACAGATTAGAGTAGGATTAGATTTAGGTTGTTTGTTTGTGATTTTTGATCATGTTTGTTTATTATTATTAATTGAGACCATGCTTGTGATTAGGTCGGAGACCAGGTTTTCTTGAGGATATCACTGACTCATAGTACGATACGTTTTGGTGGAGGCGGGAAGCTTAGCCCGTGCTTCATCGGCCCTTTCGTTATCAGCGGGAGAGTCGGTGACGTGGCTTACAGGCTAGACTTGCCGCCTGCACTTGTGGGGGTCCACAACGTATTTCATGTGTCATAGTTGAGACGGTACGTGGCTGACCCTAGCCATGTGCTCGATCATTCGGAGATTGAGGTGGGTCCTTCTCTCAGCTATCCAGAGCAGCCATTGGAGGTGTTGGATCGACGGAAGAAGGTTCTAAGGAACCAGGTGATACCGTTGGTACGCGTCGCATGGAGGCATCATTCTCCAGGAGAGTCTACCTGGGAGCGGGAGGATGAGATGCGCGAGCGGTACCCCTATCTTTTTGGACCGTAAGGTATACTTCTATCCTTCTCATCAGTTGCATTTCGTCTTTCAATTTCGAGAACGAAATTTTTTTAAGGAGGGTAGATTGTCACTACCATATTACTAGTTTGAGGATAAATTTGTCATTTTTGGGGTAATTTAAAATTATTAGTATTAATTAGAATTTATGGGAATTTTTAGGAATTATTTTGGATTTATTTGGACTAGTTTGATTTTTTGACTAGTTTGGACCCTTGTAGACCAACCTAGGAGCTAACCCTAGTTAGTTGGACATGGTTAGGTCAAGTGACTCTAGGCTAACCTATTATGACTTAAGTTAGTAGTTTTTTATTCATTAGAAATTTAATTAGGAATTTAGGAATCAAGTGTTTTGATAAATGGCTTGTGGTTTCACAAGTCATTTTGTGACTAAACTTGATAGGACTAGCTAACCTAGCTCAAACCCCACCCAAACCCAACTTGGCCGGCCAACTAGGTTTAACCTAGGGATTCCCCCACTATAAAGTCCCTCCTAGATTTTAGGGCTAGCCTCTTTTAGGGTTCATCCAAAAGTTCTAAGGAAAGATGTGAGTTCCATCTTCCAAAATTCATTAAAAATCCAATTTAAATCCTTTCTTTCCCAAACCAATTTCATTAGGACCTAAAATCAATGCTCTTGCTGTTGGTATTGGTTATTTGCAGGGAGACAACAATTTGTGAGATTTGGGTGGTTGTGGAAATCATTCCATTTGGGGATTTTTTACCCATTGTTCACCAATAGGTAACTTTCCCATTTCTCCATGGATTTTCATTTTGTCTTCACCAATAGGAAGCCCTAAGGGTCCCCCTAAGGTCTGGATAGGATTCGTGTCAAGTATCGGAGGATTCGTGTCCGTTCTGGACACGTATCAGTGCTTGGACAGGATGTTCGACATAATGCCTCAAAGGGCATGTCGATCGAGTTGTCCGATATTTTTTTGAATAGGAAATAGGGTTTTGTTCTTGCTTACTGTTTCCTGTCATTGTGTCTTGGTTTTCGTGTCGTGGTGTGTCGATTATGTGGTGTGGACACGCGCGTGCACACGCTCGCGCGCGTGCTACAGGGATCTCCTGCCTATCGGGCCCTGTAGCGGACACGACACGCATCGTTTGGACACGAGACTTAACACGTGGCATGGGGCCATGACTAACACCCCGTGTGTCAAGCCCCACGTGTCCCCGTGTCGTGTCTAGGTAGATATCAGCTGTGCACGCGTTTTGCTGTGTCTGTGCACACTAGTTTTAGGCCACTGATACGGGCCTCGTGTCCGACACTGACACGTCGTGGACACTGGCCAATGGGCCTATGAGGTAGCCCTCTAGGTGGGCTACCTATGAGGGTGACCACGAGATCCTCTCGTGTCTTGTGTCGTGCACGCGACACAAGTGCATACACGCACGAGGCAGTGCACTGCTGTGCAAATACCAGTGTGCTGTTTTGATGTTCTTGATGTGGACACGCCGTGTCTGGCCTTGGGTAACACGAAATGAATGTGTGGGGTTGTGCATGAGGGTTGTTTTCATTTACCAAGCATTAGATTCATGGTTAGTTGATTTTTGCTATTTCGATTTCCCATTAAACCATGTTCTGATACTGTTGTTTGTTCTACCTGTCATTCCAGTTCTAAAATGAGATGGTTTAATGATTTTAATCCCTGTATTGATGTTAATTACTGAGTATTTGATTCTAAAAATGTTCCCTATATGTCATCTTGCTGTGGTTAAAGATTGAGGTTAAATTGATGAGTTGTGGTCTGTTAAATGGGTCAATATTTCATAATATAAGATATGAACTGAAATTTACTGATTGTGTTCTTCAAAAATGGATGGTTTCTAACTGAGATTTATTGAATGAATGATTCATTCATTAGCTTTTCCCTGTTTCCTTAACAAATCTGAGTTTGTTTTGGTATATATAAACCTGTGTATACACTGTCATTTGATTTCTGAGTTCTTATAAAAACCTGAGATTACACAGACTTGAGATTCATGGAATACCTCACTGTTGGGTATTCTTCTTAACTGAGATTGTTGGGGCATCAAATTGCCTTACTTTTCTTTCTTCCTAACTGGATTTAGTGCCATAGTGTATCAACTTGATGAATTAGAAACCTGAGAACTGGACTTGACAGTCCAGTTCTACTGATTTCCCTTTCCTGTTTACACATAGCTTTCACTCTTGATTGCCTTATCCACCACACACTTCTCCTCATTCCCTGTCATTTCCTGCACACTGTTTACATAACACACACACACATGATATATATTACCTTTCTATACACCCCCACATTCACTTAACACATATCCTATTACACTACCCTACCTTCCTGTCACTTTGACACACCACATCATGTAGCACACACATATAGCTACACATACACACATTTACTCATGTCCCTATATGCCTACCTTATGCACAGCCCCTATATGTGACTATATGCATATGTAAATCAATGTATTATATATATGTAAGCTAATGTATGCTTTGAGACATATGTGTCCCTATATGTATGAGTGTATATATATATATATATATATATATATATATATATATATATATATATATATTTCTATGCTAGTTTAATACTTAGCCTAGGGTCATTTAGGATGTGTTTAATGTGTAGAGTAGTGAATGTGCATATTTTGTGTAGTGTGATGAATATATTGTGGTATGCTTAGACTTCAATATATATATATATATATATATATATATATATATATATATATATATATATATATATTTATATATATATATAGAGAGAGTGATAGGTTTAAATACAGGAATTTACTTGTTTAGACTAATATAGACTAGTGTAGTCTAGCATAGCCTAGTTTAGACAAGGTTGACCTAGTTTGACTTTTAGAGTTGACCAAAGTTGACCAAGAGTTGACTTTGGCCTAGATTGACCTAGAATCATGTAGAATGCATAGTAGAACTCCATTTTACTATTCTAGACTTGTTTTGACTTGTGCTGTTCTGATTAGGAGCCAGACACCGCTCCTTGGACGGTACTTTTTATATTGGACACTCAGTTACAGGCGAGTACATTCTCTGATCATTTCATATCCTGTTTAGAATTATATTCCTGTTTTAGATTATCTTACTTGATGCTGTCACGACATTATCACGGATTAGTACTATATGGATCTCTTCATGCGATGTTATCCCCCTCGGGAGCATCGGGTACATTGTGTCATGTGCGTTTCACTTTCATCATGTACTCCTGTGCTTTCATTATACATGTACACTCCCGTGAATCTTGTACTCTCATGTTTACGGAGCCCTCATGTATACTATCATGTGTACCCTTTATGGGCCCCATGTGATATCATGTACAATAACATAACTTGTTTAGATCCTTGTGTATTGATTGGGGAAAACGGAAGAGTGCTAGTAGTCATGTGAAGAATTCCATTGTAGTGTAGATCATGTGCAAACTCTTTTATGTAGATCATGTGCAAATCTGTCCTGTTCACATGTGCTATCTTGTACTCTGCTTCACTAGTCACTATTAGTTCTCTATATACAGTAGCTATTTACACACAGTTCTCTCTTTTTCATCATGTATTTCCTTTCAGTTTCCTGTATCTTACTCTACTGCATGTTTATATTTTCTAACCTGCTATGAATTGTAGAGATGTACTGTGCTCGCTCCTGTCCTGACTGGACCTGTTGAAAATATTACAGAGGACGAGGAGGAGGCTTGCCTGGACACTTACTATGGGGCAGCCTTAGATGACACCTGCGGGCTGGACCCTCAGGAGGACCCAGCTCTAGCTGAGGAGATCACCCCGATTGCCTAGACTAGACTAGCTAGGCTTATCTTACTTTATGCAGTCTTGAGACATGTCTTAGTTAGATTTTATTTGGAGTTATGAGTTGTATATATTCTTTCATCTGAGACCTTGTACTGTTGGATATTGCTGGAATTATCTTAGACTTCTTTTTTCTATTTTATTCCTTGAGTTCTATTCATATCGTGCCATCTCTTCCTTAGTTGTGATTGAGTTTTACTGTTATGTCACCCCCATTCGGGGAGTATAAACTGTTTAGATATATATTGTTAGATGTATATTGACCTAGGACAGCGCTCTACCGCCGACACTGCGGCGTAGGCTGGGCGTTGTTACATTCTCGTACCCTCACAGTGGGTGCGGGTCGTGACAACCTTGCTATGGGTACAAGCCGAAATGGTCCTTCTGACAACAAGGCGTAAAAGCCTAAGGGATACGGTGCACTAGTCTTCGGATTACCGCTAGCTGGGATCTGGCTCCTACAGCTACCCCATGGCAGTTTTATCATAATGGTCATTGTCATAAATCCTTATTTATTATATGGTTTAATTTTATTTATAACTTAATTAATTCAAATTTTCTAAATTCCATTCTTTTTTATCAAAAATTTGCCACTTTTCAAAATTTCAAAATTTCATTCATTTTGAACCACCACTTAGCCATTTTTTCAACTTTCTTGTGTTCTGTGCCCATGGAGGCAGAGTTTGGGCCGAACTCTGCCCCACACAGAGTTCGGGCCAAACTATGTGTCCTTAGTCACGGAACCTTCCCTGATGCTCAGCCACCCATTGATTTGATCTGACGGTCCAGATTTAACCTGCTTGGTTGCTCCTAAACTCCTTAAACCCGAGAAATAACCCTCTCTCTTCACTTTGTTCTTCTTCTACCTTCCTCCAAACACAAATTTCTCAAACCTAACCCTAGAAACTCTACTTTTATGACTCTCTTTCTTCCCAAACTCAAGATTTTAAGCTTTTGGGGAGATCTCTTCCATCTTTTCTCATCTTTGTGAGGTATAATTTCATATTCCTCTCTATTTTCTTTCAATTTTGTTTCAAATTTTCTATGGCTCCAAGTCTCTTTGGAAGAGGCAAGAGAAGAAGGAGTGAAGGTGCTACATCCTCCAATCCTCCTCCTCCTCCTCTTGCTCCTCCAATACATCCACTCTTTAATCCACCGCAGCCTCATGACCCCAACACATTCAATGAACAAATTTTTGTATCATTGGAGGCTTCCAATGAATGGTTCAATGACTTTCGTTCAAGGAGTGTGTATGCAGGTCATCCTATCAATTTTACAATATTTTTGGCTTTTGACTCATTATTCCATGATCTTTGTCTCGATGAGTTAGTTTCTACATCATCTGTTATATATTTGAATGCTATCCAAATATTTTACTGTAATCTAACCTTTGATGACACACGAATCTATTCTCGTGTCGTCCATACCGACATTATTTTTGATAATTTTGAGCTTGTGGAATATCTTGAGATCCCGGAACCCAATTCTTGGGAGAAACTTGTCGATGCATGCAAGTTTCAATTTATCGAAGGATCATCCCTTGAGAGTTTCAAGGATGATTTGTGTACTCCCAACACTCGTCCATGCAAGCTACGGGCTAAATATCTTAACCCGTATTTCTATGAACTTCATCGTATCATTTTCTCTACGATCTTGTCCAAAGCGGATCGACCGATGAAATATCTTATATTGAGATCTCTGCACTTTATCATCTCCACTTCCATGTCCCTTTTAACTTTTTGTGCACTATGATGGACTAGATGATTAGTACACGGAAGAGACCTCGATCATTGGTCTATGCCCTATATTTGTCGATGATTTTTCGTGCGTTCCATGTTCCTCTTGATGAGTGCCAATACCTTTCTGCCCCTGCCTATCTATCGAAGGCACGACGGCTTCTAGCAGCTGTTGAGTC
Source organism: Iris pallida (assembly GCA_029216955.1). Lineage (NCBI taxonomy): Eukaryota > Viridiplantae > Streptophyta > Magnoliopsida > Asparagales > Iridaceae > Iris > Iris pallida. The sequence continues at coordinate 8,926,726 of JANAVB010012999.1, read as the reverse complement.
TTCTGCTGAGTTAGAGCATTCCGAATCTGATGCTCAGGCTGATCCCGCTGCTCTTGTAACCCCAATTTTTTGAATTTTTGAAATTTTGTATTTTTTGGGATTTTATAATATAGCCATATTTTATTTTATGGTTTGTTTATGAGAATATTTAATTGATTTGCCTATTCTTTTATAATACAATTTTCTAAATGGATATTAATTTAGAGCAATTTGAATTTGGTCTCAAAATTTAGTTTCCCTCCATTTGTAACAACCCATAACAACTCGTAACCAATTTTTTTAACTGAATTTATTTGTATTTTTGCAATTTGTGAAAAGGGGAGGGACTTCTGTGTTAATTTCTTTGAGTAGAAGGGCTCATATGGAAATATTCCAATCTAATGGGTTTTTCTGCAAATGTTCCCCTATACTTTATTTAATCTCCTCTTTTTCTCTCTCTTCTCACAGTTACATTTCCTTGTTCTTCACTGTTAAAATCGAGAGAAGAGCTCGAGCTCCCAATCCCAAATTCTTTTTCTCTCCATCTCATAAATTTCCCAGTCTTCTTTTCCCAAAAATTAGCTGAACCCTAACCCTAATTTATGTGGAGAGTCGGCCATGGCGAGCGGTGCAGCCTCCCTCTCCGGCGACTAGGTCACTCTCTTCCCGACGAGCAGTGGCATACGACCCCAGCCGATCGGCCATGGCGACGGCGTGGCTTCCTCCTCCGGCGATCGATCTGCGTCGTTCTCCGGCGATCTGGACGTACGTCTTCTCGGTGACTTCGAGATTCTCTCGGCGGCGCTCTTCGCCTCTTCGAAGATTTTCATCGTCGGCGCAAGAGCCGTACTGGCCGGTGAGTTCTGGTTGATCGTTTATTCCTTTACTTCAAAACCTTGATCGATGTTACTCATCATCGATCTGGAAATTTTAGATCGAATTCCATCGATTCTCTGTCTAGCTGTTTCCTCGGCAAGCGGTGTCGATTTCCATAGTGAGTACCGATCGAGGAACGAAGTAGCCAATTGATAGAATTACATTCATTTGGAGAACGAATCTAATTGTAAGTATTATCCTTCTTCTTGTTCTTGAAGTTTTTCTTGATGAGTTTTTGAAGAATCTCTAATTGTCTCTAATACTCTGTTCTTCTTCCGTGTTCCGAAACTGTTCGATACTATGGCAAAACTGTTCGATACTATGGCGCAGCAAGGTTCGAATATCAAATTGACACTAAGGATCGTATCCAATTCTTGGATTTCTAACATCACTCTAGTCGGATCAATTTCCAGGTATCATACCATTCCTATTAGACTTATCAATTGCATATGGGATTGATAGAAGTTCTGGACAGGGACAGGTTTGGGTCAGATCGTGTCCTTCTTGGTTCATGTCCAGTGTCCAGTGGTTGCGTTGTGTTCTGTGTGCATGACCAAGGGTGGTGTCCAAGCATTGGTCATGTCTAGGAGTTGGGGTTATTTGCAGGAGAATAGGTTGTTGCTCTGTGTGGGAATGCAGAAGGTTAAATATTTGCAAGAAGCAATCAATAGAATTTTGGCTTTGTATACTAGAGTTGTGTTTATATTTTAGCCTGTGTTCTGAGTATAAGCATGTGTATATCTAGAGTTAGTTCGGTTCATTTAGTAGCTGCTGGGTTTTCCTGAGCATTTGCAGTAGTTCTGAGCATTTGCAGTAGTGCTGGGTTTTCCTGAGCATTCTCTAATGTATAAACTCACTTAGATGTTTGGTATGGGTTCTTGATTGTATATTTTATAAGCTTGGCTTGTATAATCTGGATGGAAGGTAGCCGTTAAGTTCAAATAGGTTTGATGGGTTTTCTGTGTATATATGATTAGATGAAGCAGTTGTGTATATTTGAGTGAAGTAGCTTGAACTGATTTTGTTAAACTTTGGTTCTGATGTATTTGAATTTGGTGGAAGAAAATTGAAATCAAGGGAGGCTCTGAGTTTATATTACTGGGTTTGGGCGACTACTAGCAGGCCATAGCTTGGACTAGGATAGGAAGTTGGTAAGTTGTGAGGCTTGCTAGGTTTAGGCTTGCTTATTTTGTACTGGTGTGATGAGAGAAGTCTGATGGCACACGTTATGTACAGTAGTATACATACTTTTACGAATTTTTATAATGCATGTATTGATGGGTAGCAAATATATTTGAGTATATGGGCACATGAATTTGTAGTGATTAAATATTCATATAGTAAATATTTTATAAATAATTTTATTAGTATATTTTAAGCCATTTTTATTATAGATCTATAAATATTAAATAGTGTATTTTTATAGTATAAAAGTTATCCATAAAGTTCCATGTATCTAAATAATGTTTTACCTTGATAAATATTTTCAAATAGTATATTTGTGGACTATGTCGTTTCTGTGATAGCAAATGATTTAGGAAATATTTTGTTCATTTTGAATTTTAATTTAGCCTTATAGTTCTTAGTAATGTTTTGTTATAGATACTCTAAATATTATCATTAAAATATTTTGCTTGTATGAATATATTAGGATAGTAATGGTAGACTATCCTAATTATATATAAATTAAGTTGTTAAAGTTTTATACATATATTTTGTATTGGACTAATTAATAAAGTAGTAGTTATATTTTATTTGGTTGTTAGAGATTTTATACAATATTTGTATATATTGCTTTATCTAAGTAAAAACTTTAGCTAGCTTTATATTTCAAATAAATAGTTTCTAAACCTTACTTTGATAAATAGAATATCTAGGGTAACCTTTCAATGATTTGTGGTATTGATAAGGTATATATAGCCTATTTTGCTATATAAAAACCTTTTAAACTATTTTCTCATAATTATTAAGATAAATGACTAGTTACTTATATATATATATATGGATATTGAAATAGTTGGTTAGATTAACTATATTGAGCTAAATAATCATTGTTTAAATCCTAACCAACTTGTATCTAAAATAGGTGATCAGAGAGATTACGATCTCCCCACTCGTGATATCTCGGAGCAAGGCAAGTACACCGACTCGATCCCTTTACTCTGTATTTCTGTCTTGCTTCATGTTCTCATATTGACACGTTGTACACACGACTATTCATTGTTCACCGTTCATTGTTCTTAGTTCATTGTTCTTACTTGTAAATTGGGGTGGAGAAATACTACAGATATGTGACCAATCCTATTTTAGCTAGGCATTGACTAATAGCTTAGGTCTCACATCGTGCACGTGGGACTCTAAGTCGTACCATTGTTCATTGTTCGTTGTTCACTGTTTATTGTTTACCCAGCCGGTCACATACTCTGATAGTTATTTCACTTGCATGTTACACTGATAACATAGTTCATTGTTCAGGATCTGGTACCATAGTTTCATCGTTATTCATGTACTACCGTTTCATATTCCTGTCTTGTACCCTAGTTTATATTGTGATTCTTTTTATGCATTTCAGTTTACATTGTTCAGTGCTTCTTGTCAGGGTTGTACTTTGCTCTTTTTCTGATAGGATACGTTGCAGGTATCTTGAGGATATGGTACCACCTTGGGTCAGAGCCCAGAGATGGTAGAGTTTCTATTTCAGGATGGACTTAGATTACAGAGATATAGTCAGACTTTTTCCTAGATTTGTTTAGAGTTTATCATGTATTGTATTGAGGATCCAGGATTGTATAATTTTATTCATGTTATCGAATTTGTCTTCGGATGATATTGTACCAATAACTTGCGGATTGTGGTGATTCTGGAAACGTGTATAGTAGCTGTGATGTTTTATATTTCTTATATCTTGGAGTTTTCCTTAGAATTGTACAGCTTACTTCGTCGTGTCCATCGACGAAGGCTGGGCGTATCCGACTCGTGTCCGATTATTCGGGAGCGGGTCGTGACAGCTCTTGGCCAACCTGCGCCTGAGCCACCTGCTACTCTTGAGTCTATTCAGACTATGTTGTGTGATCGTTTCTGCTTGAAGGACGATCGCTGGACTCAGATGGACTATCGCACCACCTTACAGATGACGGCTATCAGCAATACCATGCATGATATCTAGTACTCCCTGGCTACTCATCCTACGGTGTCTTACCCCATGGTATGGGACCCTTCTCGTAAAGGTTACCGTATCGACGACACTTGGGTCAGGAGGTATTTGGATCCAGATGCGGCGTTTGTTGAACCTCGTCGCTCTGCCAGCGACCCATCCGACTCTGTTGGACCTTTCCGTGCTTTGTGACGGTCGTGGTCCATTTTATGATGCTGCTGATGCTTAGGATTTTCTTTTATCCACTTTGTCTTTTTCATTCAGTGATTATGTAGTTGAATTATTTGCTTAGTATTACTTTATGTTTATATGGCTTCTATTTGGATTATTTTTGCTAGTTATCTCTTACGTTGGATTTGAGCTTGGTTGTGTGATTGCATATTTTCTCCATGGTTATTATTTATGGGGGAGCTTCTATTTTATGTTGCTAAATGTCAAAGGGGGAGAATATATGTGATATTTGCTTAACCATGTTTGGATAAATACTTGTGCTATATTGTTTGGACTAGTACTTGTATTAAGACTTCTCTATTTATGGGGGAGCCGAAATGTCCATCTACGGGGGAGCAATATATGTGTCCAGGAATGAATGTTGCGACACACAAATATCATAATTTTATCAATTATTAAAATAGGGGAGATTGTTGACCCAAACTGGATCTCAGTCAACCTAATCTTGATAATTAACAAATCGATATTTGACATGATCCAACTCGACACATAAATTGTCATCAAAACTACAAATCAGACGACCAACACATATCAAGTCAGACAATCATCATCGACGACTACTCGACGAATACTGCTGGAACTTGTCTTCGAAAGTCTGTATTTTTATATTTTATTTGAGTCTAGGCTTTTGTACATTGAGTCACATTGAGTACCTCAGCCATAGACTAAAAGCCCCACAAATAAAAAGCCAAACTGCCAAAGCCCATTTAGCCCATTGAGCATTCTGTCTCCTAGGAGGCAGAGTTCGGACCGAACTCTCCATGCCCCCATACAGAGTTCGGGCCGAACTCTGCCCCCACACAAAGTTCGGGTCGAACTCTGTTACCTAATTTCCAGGAGCTAATTTTTAGGGATTGCTCATTGCAAGTTGTCCAATGGCCATAATTTTTGAATTTTGGACAGAGTTCTGGCCGAACTCTGCCTCCCAGGACTAGTATATATAGGCACCCTTTTCTTCCATTTCAATTCATCCAATCTTCTCATCTCTTCTCTCTTATAGCCTATACATCCCAAAGAGCCATACTCTTCTCATCTACTAGCCACAAAACTTTCCAAGCCTACAAGGTGCACGGTGCGAGTCAATTAGAAGTTTTGTGCAAGAGTCTTGAAGAAGTCACTTGGGCAATTCCAAGTTTCGCCTCAGCGATCTTTCAAGAAGTTGGTGTGCTCTTCTGTGAAAGGGCACGTGGTTGTAAAACTATTTCACAAATAGTGTATTTCAATCCTGAGCTAGAGTTCTTAGGCCTGGACAAGTCCTCCCCGAGGGAAACCAGGTTAAAAATTGTTGTGCCTGCGTATGATTTCTGATCTTTATTTAATTTTCCCAATTATACTCTGATTATTTATTTACTAGTTGGGATTGAATAGAGTTGATTTTTTAATTGATCATTTTTGTCACAAATACTCTATTCAACCCCCTCTAGAGTTGCCTACACGTTTTTCAATACCTTTCCTGTGAATGTCCTGTTTCTTGTGAGTGTTAATCATACACCGCACGTATGATTAACCAGGCCATAAATTCCTATGCAAGTTCCTAAGCCGATCTCATGTTGAAACTAGTGCTCACTTACATAGATAGCTATTTCCTGATTATTGGACATAATGTTTTCTGCTCTTATGTCATTTAAAACTTTTTCCTATATTGCTACATTCATGTACATGTTACATTACCTTGTATATTTTCTCCAATTACTGTTATATAGTCTTTATCATTTATTGGAATTGTTATTAGAGGTGTACTTCGCTCCAATCTTGACTGGATATATTTTTTCCAAATAATTTAGATAATGAGTACCCTACCTACTATGGCCTATAGGATGTTGTAGGAATAGACCAGGAGACACTGATTCAGGAGGGCTTGGCTCCAGCTGAGTAGGCTCTAGTAGCGACTCAGTTAGACTAGATATTAGATATTGGATTTGTCTCCAGCTTATGACTCATGGCATGTTATTATTTGAGACTCATGTTATTTGAGATAGTTGACTCTTAGACTCTCTTTGGACTTTTATTATGTTGATGTTAGATTCTCCTAGATATTCATATTATGTCTTTATATCTTTATCGTGCCATTTATCTTCCTTATAGTTATTTTGATTGCGTATGGATATTATCGTTATTTTTCCTCCTTTTGGAGTTGAGATATCGTTGAAAGGTTATGATGCATATTCATGTGATGTTCTAGTTAGCATAGTCGACCTAGACAGCGTTCTACTGTCGATGCTGCGGTGTAGGCTGGACGTTATCTTGCATTCGTGCCCTTACATCGGGTGCGGGTCATGACATTTGTAGAGAATCGTTATATTTTAGGCAGACTATCCAGGTACGTGGTTGGTGTATCTTCGGGTGGTTTGCTTGATGTACAACTTATATCTTTATTATCGCTGTGATTTGTATCTTGGACATTCAACTCATCAAATGTAACATGTACTAATTCTTCAACCATTAGGGATCTCTTGTTGAATACTCTGAAACCTTTGCTCTTTGTGGCATATCCAAGAAATATCCCTTCATCAGCTTTTTTATCGAACTTACCTAAGTTGTCTTTAGTGTTCAGAATAAAACAGAATAAAATATCTGCAACCAAACACTTTGAAGTAGATGATATTAGGAGTTCTATTAAACAACAACCTATAGGGTGTCTTTTTCGAAGTATGATGAATAAGAACCCTATTTAGTACATGCAAGCTGTATCGATAGCTTCAGTCCAAAAATATTTTGGAAGATTGTACTGATTTATCATAACTCTAGCTATATCGCCAAGAGTTCTATTCTTTCTCTTCACAACACTATTTTGTTGGAGAGTTCGGGGACAAGAAAATTCATGCGAAAAACTATTTGACTAACAAAACATTTCGAAACCATAATTTTCAAATTTGTCACCATGACCACTTCCGATCATGAAACCTTTTTTGTTTTGGACATTTTTATAAAAGTAACAAACTCAGAAAATGCCTCATTTTTATTTGAAAGAAAATAAATCCAAGTAAATCTTGAAAATTCGTCAACTATTACAAAGGCATATAACTTACCACCAAGGCTGACGACTCTACTTGGTCCAAACAAGTTCATATGTAAAACTTGAAGAGGTCTTGAGTTACATACAACGTTTATTGATGTGAAAGATAATCTGGTTGCTTTGTTCTTTTGATAGTCAGCGCAAACCATATCTTTCTTGAAAGAAATATCAGATAAGCCTCTTACCAGTTTTCTCTTGGACAATCTTGAAATTGTGTCCATATTCGCATGTCCAGATTGCATATGCGATAACCAACTTTCATCTTGGGATGTGTATAGACACTTTCCTATATAATTAGTAACCTCCGAAAGATAGAAAACAAGTATGTTGTCTTCTCTTATTCCTTTATAAGTAACTATACCAGATGTTCTGTCAAAAATAGAACATTTATCTTTCACAAAATTAATTTCATAACCATAATCAGCTAATTAACTTATGCTGAGTAGGTTATGTTTTAATTTCGTTACTAAAAAAACATCTTTAATAATAGAAGAGGGAGATGTACCTACGTTATCATTACCTATGATATTTCCTTTAAGATTATTATCGAAGTAGACATAGCCTTCTTTCTTCATCGATAGGGTTGCAAACAAATTAGCATCACCTGTCATGTACTGCCTAAAGAACCAATTTGACAGAATGGTATGTTCCTGCTGAATAAAAGTTGCATGCCATCTTTTATATTTTCTTATTAGAGATAATAGAGGAAAATAACTAAGCACAACGGAGCCCATCTTATCCTCTGTAGAAGTGGACTTTTGGTTTGCATTATTTGTTAATATATTCTTGCAAAGTTTTCCTTTTTGTTGTTGTATAGACTTGCACTTGGCATTGAATTTAGCAGGGAGTTCAATTTTATAAGTTAGTCTTTACATGATATGCAAATTAATGCATCCTTAGTTGTGCCATGGCGATAAGGATACAATGGTAACTAGGACATTTTGCAAGCCTTGAAAGTATTCCTTTTATTTATATACTTGCAAAGGAACCTGAATTCTTTTCAAGTATATGAAATAGTATTTTAGTCTTATTCACTTCATTTTTTTATTTTCAGCCATTAATTAACCTCTTTTAATCATGAAAATCCTTTTCCAGTCAGCTTATTGCTTTAGTCCTAAATACTCCTTTTTTATGTTCTTGAAACATTAGTTTGCCTAGGCACCGACATCTGAGTTCATCACGATGCACAGGTAACCTATTGGAAAATAATTGCTCTTTCTTCTGCCTTAGTTGAGAGGTCTTGGTTTTATTAATATGGTTTTTCTTATGTTGCTTGTTATCTTCTCTCCTCGACAGCAGGATAAGTCTGCTTAAGCTAGGCAAGTGTTATGGAGTTATTCAATCAATCATAATGCAACTATGCAGGATTTGAGCTGAGCTTCTTCATTTATTAATATAGTTTTTTTTGGGAAGCACGAGAGCTCTACGATGTATTTTTAACCTTAGATGGTCAAGACTTTTAAATCAATGATTTCGGTCTTCTAGCATTGATGAGATTTAGTTTAATTTCTGTTATATATGTATTCTGATCTATTTTGAAAAAATATAATTAAAATGGTGGTATTATGTATTTTTGGAACGGGTTTAAATAATATTTTTAATATGAAATGAATATTTTAAGTGGTTCTTACACCGAGGTTGTATCTGGTTCAGATTCTTTTGAAGTTATGCAAAATTGAGTATTATTTTTTATAACACTTTGAAAAGTGATATATATGTGTGTTACATTTATACCAGTGTGAAACATAAGTGTTATATATATATATATATATATATATATATATATATATATATATATATATATATATTTATTTATTTATTTATTTATTTATATTTATATTTATATTTATATTTATATTTATATTTATATATATAAGTGTTATATATAAAAAAAATATATATATATATATAATATATATATATATATATATATATATATATATATATATATATATATATATATATATATATATATATATATAGTATTTTGAAAATAAGTGTCATATATATGAATCTTAATTATAACACTTTAGGAACATTTATGATGCTTTTAGAAATATTTATACCACCTATGAAAGTAAGTGTTATATATGTTTGTCTTATTTATAACATTTTTATGAACATTTATGATGCTTTTAGAAATATTTATAACAATGATTTTTATAACGCCCGAGAGCTTACAAAAAATGTTATAAAAAGTTATTTATGACGCGTTTTAGCTGTTATAAAAAGATAATTTTTTCGTAGTGTTCGTCTTCGCTATGTGAGGTGCATAATGTGTTTCATGTATTTCAGTTGTGTTGGTATGTTCTGGATCTGAACCACGTCCTTAACCATTCATATCTAGATAAAGAGAAATTCAAGATATCTTCAATTCCATTTATCATCTAGAAAATTCACTTTTAGTTAAAGATAATCATGAAAAGCAGTTAAGGCTAATACATAATTATGGCTACATGCCCATTACTTTTCTTTCTCCAATAATCCTCACGGGCCCCAACCATTGGATCACTCTATGTTTGCTCAACTGGCTACATGCCTATTCATAGCCAAATGACCATACAATAAGAAGATTATTCAAACTGATTAACATCCGTTAACCCGTTGAGCAAATTAAATTAAATTTGTTAAGAATACCATAAGAATCATGTGAAAAATACCCATTTCAAATTTATCTTATGTGAAAGCAATTTTTAACACAAAATAAGAGGCCTTTAGGCTGATTATGTAAAGATAATTGAGTTGGATAAAAAGTTGAACATATTTTCCTTCCAAACAGACTGCATAGAAAACCTGGAATAAATTTGAATGGACTTATACATATATTTCACTTCGGATGTATTGATTATAAGATGTTATAAATGACAAACATTACTAAATGTGAGAATTCAATTCAAACCTTATTCGTATCATAGAGATTGTAAAGTCCAATTCATCAATTGCCATGTGAAGCTATGGTATTAACAACAGTACTGCCACCATCGACCACCAAATTGTGTCCACTTATGAACGCAGACTCCTGTGATGCCAGGAACAATGCAGCCTCGGCAACATGGCCCGTCTTGAGCACCACCCCTTTCAAGTTGGCAATGGAGCTGCAGCCGTCCTCCATGATCTTCGCGCTCAGCCCGTAGGACTCGCAGACCAGCGGCGTTGCGACGCCAAAGGGTGAGACGCAGTTGACACGTATCCCTTGCGGGCCGAGCTCTGCTGCGGCGCCCCGCACGAGGCCAAGGAGCCCGTGCTTCGACATGGTGTACGCCGCCGGACCGAACCCGCCCTTGAACGACGCAATGCTCGCGGTGCATATGATGGACCCGCCGCGGACATCCCCCGCGACCATCGCCCGTGCCGCGTGCTTTATGGCCGCGGCCGCACCTCCCACGTTGACGGCCATGACGCGGTGGAGGTCCGCCCTGTCCAGGTCCATGATGTCGGCCAGTGAGCCCATGATGCCGGCGTTGCTGTAGAGGATGTCGAGGCGGCCGTAGGTCCTAACGGTGTGGTCTACGGCCTCCTTGACCTGATTCTCGTCGGAAACGTCGCAATGTATGTAGCTACACTTGTCAGGGCCGATGGACGCGGCGACCGACTGGCCGAGGTCGTCTTGGATGTCGGCGATCATGACACGGGCACCGTTAGAGGCGAAGAGGCGGGCGGAGGCTTCTCCGATGCCGCTGGCGGCACCGGTGATTATGGCAACCTTTCCTTGCAGCCTAAGATGATTATTCAAAAGAGAAGGCTCTTCTCTGTCAGCCATTAAGAAGAATAAATAAAGAACAAACGTCGCAATGTATGTAGCTACTTCCACTGTTAATGTGTATAGTTGCAGACAAATGCATGACTTATGCACAGACGCTGACAAATTGCAAAATATTTTCCAACTTGTAAACAAGAAAGGTGTGACAAAGTATATAGCTCATGATAATGTTTACGTACGTGTTTATACAAACCACCGAAACTCTTGCTAATTGCTAGTCTTAGGACATCCTAACGTCATCAGTTTGTAGCCTCGCCTCTCTACAGAAGTGGAGAAGAGAACTCTACACAAATCTCTCAGTTAAGATTAATATAGTTGGATGGAATTATCTTTTATATATATATATATATATATATATATTTATATATATATATATATATATATATATATATATATATATATATTTATATATATATATATATATATATATATATATATATATATTGCTCTTAAAATGTTCACTCTGCTGTAAAGTTTGATTTGTTGACTGTTGGGAACGAAACGCGGAAACCGTTTCCCTAGATCAGAAAATCCTGCGAGAGAACCGAACAAAATCACACAAACCAAAAAACGCCAAACACAATCACAGACACAAAGATTTTTGACGTAGACAAACCCTTACGGAAAAAACTACGGAACGATCGGAGTCCAACCCTAAAAAACCTCCACTAATGGAATAAAGAGTACACCCTCTACAAGCTCTTCCCGATACAACACGGATCACCACAACTCTCTTGAAAGAAGAAAAATTTTGATTGCAGACTCCGAAGAACAAGAGATGCCAAAAAATTATTCGAAGCAATCTCTCCTTCACAATAGTCCTTAATCCTCTCTCTCTCTCTCAAAGATTGTAAAGTACTATTGGTTTGAGATGATTTTTCAACTAGCATGCATGACATTTTATAAGCCCTTGGTAATCTATACATAGAAGGCCAAGATATATGGAAACTTCCAATATGCATCAATCATATATTTAATGAAAATCCAATCATAATTGGCTTGCCATAATTGAAAGTCCAATTATATGGAAAGCTACTATATGAAGGGTCCAATCATAAATATATGATCAAAGTAAATACGGAAATTCAATCATATATTTCCTTACCATATATGTTCCAAAATAGGATCCATGCACTCCCCGAGCTTCTCCGACACACGGATGATGCTCGTCGTACTCCGGGGTATTCTCCACATAGGTTGGGAGCCCCATCCACTCCAACAAATCTTCCCCTTCACAACTAGGTGGAGGAACTCGTCATCCCGACGATTCGCCTGCAGTACTCAAACTTTTTTCCTTGGTAGAACCTTCGTGAGCATGTCCGCTCCATTGTCATCAGTATGAACCTTCTCAAGCATCGCGTCCTTCTTCTCAACCACATCCCTTATCCAAGGATACCGAGTCTTCAATGTGCTTGGACCGACTATGAAATGTCTGGTTCTTCACAAGGTGAATGGCACTCTGGCTATCGCAAAGCAAAGTATACTACTCTTGCTTTAGTCCCACTTCCTGCAGCAACTTCTTCATCAAAATCAACTCCTTGCAAGCCACTGTTGCAGCAATGTACTCTACCTCTGTCTTCTGCAAGGCAACACACTTCTGCAACCGCGACTGCCACGATACCGTTCCACCAGCAAACATCATTATATAGCCTGAAGTCGATCGTCTCGTGTCTACATCTCCAGCCATATCAGCGTCGGTATATCCAACTAGCTTTGGCTCGTCACTACCAAAAGAAAGTCTCCAATCAGCAGTGCCCTGAAGGTATCGTAGAATTCACTTGACCGCATTCCAATGTACCCTTCCAAGATTTGAAAGATACCTGCTAACTGTGCCAACTGCATGAGCGATGCCTGGCCTCGTACATACTATAGATTACATAAGACTTCCCACAGCTGAGGCATATGGAGCCTGCTCCATAACTTCTTTTTCGTCTTCGATAGATGGACACTGCTCCTCAGTGAACTTAAAGTGAGCCGCAAGGGGGCAACTCACTTTCTTCAACCCATCCATCCCGGAACGCTGAAGTACCCTGTGAATGTACTTCTTTTAGGACAAATGTAGCAGCTTGGACTCTCTCTCTCTGCTGATCTCCATCCTAAGAATAGTCTTTGCTACAACCAAATCCATCATAGAGAAGGTCCCACCTAGTTGGCACTTCAACTCTGCTATCCTAGTGGCATTCCGACCCACTAATAGTATGTCATCAACATAGAGCAATAAAATGATGAAATCATCCTCGACAAAGTACCTCACAAATACACAATAGTCCGACGTCGTCCGTCCATAACCGTGCTTCCCCATAAACGACTCAAAATTTCTGTACTACTGCCTCGGAGCCTGCTTCAGACCATACATGCTCTTCCTCAACCGTCAGACCAAATATTACTTGCCCTTATCACAGAATCCCTCTGCCTGCTCAAGGTATAACTCCTCCTCAAGATCACCGTGAAGGAATGTTGTCTTCACGTCCATCTGCTTGACCTCCAAGTCGAAACTGGCTGCCAATGCTGGCACCACCCGAATAGACGACTGCTTGACGACTAGCGAAAAGATCTCATCATAATCCACACCTTTCCGCTGACAGTAGCCTTTAACTACCACCCTCGCTTTGTATCGAGGGCGAGTAGCATTATCCGTCTGCTTCACTCTAAATACACATCGATTCTTCAAAGTCTTCTTGTCCTTTGGCAATCGCACTACTCGTAAGTAGAATTAGCGTGTAAGGAACCTATCTCCTCCTGCATAGCCTGTATCCACTCCTGCCTGTGTTCGTCGTCCATAGCCTCTGTAAAACTTTCGGGCTCTCCTCCGTCAGTCACTAGCACATACTCACTCGGTGAGTACCTCATTGATGGTCGACGCTCTCTGTCGCTAATTCTTAATGGAGCCACTGGTGCTAGATGTATACCAACAGTCTCCTCCCCTTCAGGAACTGCCTCTCCGGCATGCTCATCCTCCTGCGGAATACCCTTACCACCATCACTAGGCTGATGATCAAGGTTGGGAGCAACTTCATGTACTGGCTCCCACATAACTGGATCCTCTGTGATGTCCTCTGAAAACTGCTCGAAGCGAAATGACTCTAACTCAGGCAATTCCTCAGCCTTAGAAGGTGTCTCAGAATCCTGAGTGTTGGTCATGGTCTGATCTTCGACGAATACCACATCCCTGCTTCTGTAAAGCTTTCTTTCCAATGGGTCGTAGATTCTATAGCCAAACTTATCCCGACCGTAGCCGACAAAGACGCACCACCTCGTCTTCGGCTCAAGTTTGGACCTCTCGTCCTTCAGTACATGCACGAAGGCCTTACAACCAAACACTCGCAGGTGATTGTATGACGACTCTTTGTCGTACCATACTTTGTCAGGCACATCCTCCTACAAAGGAGCACTAGGAGATAAATTAATAACATAAGCAGCTGTGAGAAGAGCCTCACCCCAATAACTGTCTGGCAAATTTGCTTCCGAAAACAAACATCGCACCCTCTCCATCAGTGTCATGTTCATGCGCTCCGCTACACCATTGAGCTGAGGTATCTTGGACGGAGTTTTCTGATGTCGTATCCCTTGTCCTCTACAATAAGCATCAAAGGGACCAATGTATTAGTCGCCATTGTTGGACCGAACACACAATAACTTTTTGTCCATCTCTCACTCAACAGAGGCCTGAAACTTATTGAAAGTGTCACGACCCGCACCCACTGTGAGGGTACGAGTACGTAACAGCGTCCAGCCTACGCCGCAGTGTCGGCGGTAAAACGCTGTTCTAAGTCTCTAACTAACCATCAACTCATGCAGTATATAATGTACTCATCAAGATCGACTCCGAACGGAGGACAAGTATAAGATATGGTGTAACTCAATCACAGTCTATGCACGATAAGATAACACCGAAATATAACTAAGAAATTGAAGACAACAAAACTACCGATATAATAACAACAAACTCAAAAATCTTAAATACAACTCAAGTCTCAAATATCTATATACAACTCCAGTTCTAAACATGAAAACTAAAACAAGACAAACTAGCTAAACTCCCGATCACTCCTGAGTGTCGGGGCCAAAGGTAGCTAACCCATCTCCTGGTCTGTAACATGTAGGGCATGTGTCCTCAGGGCAAACATCAGTAAAATTTACAACAGGTCCAGTCAGGACAGGAATGAGCACATCTCATCTAGAAAACCCAAGTAAATGACAGAGAACTATAAAGCAGTTATAGAGAGTTATATTGATGAAAATGGCAGTTTATATTCAGGTGATGGTAAGAAAGACAGATAAAGTGCAAGGAAAGTAAATACTAAACAAGAGAAGAATCATAGCAATGAAGACTGTATAAATAGAACTAGCTGAACCAGGGTAATATGATATAAAGTCCAGACAACAATGTAGACCAGTGTAACTCTAATGTAAGTCCAGTACAGGATAAATCTCATACAAGATGAATCCAGTAAGGGACGATTCCAATTATAGTGATCAATGATTCCAGGGTGAGTCCAGCCTATACTCTAGCAGTGTGTTTTAAAATACCGAGATCGACATGTAAACGGCTATAGGTAATCCGGCACATCACACACCTGGCCGGGTGTGAGATGACTATCATTCCAGTATGATTCCAGCAAAAGGGTGATTCCAGAAATGGGGTATGTCTACATGTCTTACTCTAGTATTTCCCCTCCCAGCAAGTGAATCCAGAATTACGACACAATGATTCAAGATGAGTCCAGCCAATAATATGAAGATACCAATAAATGATTCCAGCAGGTGATTCCAGTAATAGAAGCCGAAAATGATGATACAAGTAATAGAGGCCAGAAAATAAATGTGTGTCGTATACATGAATCCAGAAATATCCACACGTATTGTATCAGAGAATCGCATACAACCAACTAGAACTGAAGTACAGTAATTGACAAGTAAATGAAAGAACTATCAGAGAATGTACTCGCCTGATACTCTGAAAAGAGTAGTGTAATGTCAGATGTCTGCACCAGAGTCACAATGTCCTAAATAGAGCAGTACAGGTTATAATATGTTTAAAATAAGACAATGATGTTTATAATGCAATCTACATGATTTCTAGACCGATCTAGGTCAAAGTCAACTCTAAGTCAACCCTGGTCAATTGTCTAGGTCAAACTAGGTCAACCTACAAGGCTAACTAGGTCAACTATCTAGGGCTTGGTCAAACTTTAGTCAACACATTCTTATAGGCTTATTTGGTCAAATCTAGGTCAATCTAAGATACACTAACTCATTCTAACCCATAGACTAGTGTAACTTAGATACCATATGTACAATTATCTTATATTTATAAATAGACCCAACTAATATTTAACTAAACCATTAGTCTAAACATGGATTTCCCCTAAGGTAACCCACATACACATAATAACTCACATGTAAAGGTCAAGTGGCCAAACCACATATAGGCCAATGAAATATTTATTTCATAAAACACTATCACACTACACATGTCACACATATATATATTACATTACACATTGGTTAAATTATATATATATATATATATATATATATATATATATATATATATATATATATATATACATACATATTTATATATATATATATATATATATATATATATATACACCACATACATAGAGATAGATATGTAAGTAAGGCAATGTGTGTGTGTGAAAATGGTGTCACAAGATGTGTGTGTGACTGATTGTTAACAGGAACTGTGGTGACAAAGTATGGATTGGTGAGAGAGTGTGTATTACCTGTTCTCATGGGGTTCCTGAAAACAGTGGAATACATAGAAAAATCAGTGGAATACATAGAAAAAATCAGTGGAATACATATGTCACCCTCATTTCTCGTATTTCCCATATTTCGTATTTATACTCGTATCTAGATTTTGGCATGTATTTTTATTTTTCTCAACTTGTGGAATTTCGGTATTTCTCGTATTTTGGGTTTTGACATGGCTCGGTTTTAATTGGATTGGGTTGGTTTGGTTTGGTTTAATGTGTATTGGAACACCTTAGCCTATGCTCCAGCCTCAACACACCACATCCCACCTTCTTTAAAACTCTACCAACCTTTTCTCTCTCCTCATAAACCTCCATTAATTTTCTTCTTCTCCTTTCTCTACACAACACTCTTCTCCTTCCTCTCCACAACACCAACCCATAGGCAAGTGCACCTTGCCACCACATGAGAACCCTATTTTATTTGTCCATTAGCTAGATTAGGACATGGTGATCAATATTAGAACTTGGCTTTTTGTGATTTGGAGTCTTCATTGTTCTAGATCTAAGTTTTCCCTATTTTTGGTTTCACATGGTTTTGATCTATTTAAGTTGAATTTTTATGGATTTTGATATTTTCATGTGGAAGAGAGTTCAATTTCACCCTGGTTGGAACTTTGGAAATCCGGATTTGGAGTTTGGATGGCCAAGTTGTGATGTCTTGAAATTTTGGGAGCCATTGGAGCCTCTTCTCAGCCATGGAGAAGAAGACCCCTCCCCTGCGTGCGTGCTCTTGCGCGTACGCAGCTCCCTTGCGTGTGTGCCCTTGCGCGTACGCAGCTCCCTTGCGCGCGTGCTCTTGCGCGTACGCAGCTCCCCTGCGTGCGTGCTCTTGCGCGTACACAGCTCCCTTGTGTGCGTGCCCTTGTGCGTACGCAGCTCCCCTGCGTGCGTTCTTTTGCCAGTATGCAGCTCCCTTGCGTGCGTGCCCTTGTGCGTACGCAGCTCCCCTGCGTGCGTGCTCTTGCGCGTATGCAGCTCCCTTGCGTGCGTGCCCTTGTGCGTACGCAGCTCCCCTGCGTGCGTGCCCTTGCGCGTACGCAGCTCCCTTGCGTGCGTGCCCTTGTGCGTACGCAGCTCCCCTGCGTGCATGCTCTTGCGCGTACGCTGCTCCCCTGTATACGTGCCCTTGTGCGTACGCAGCTCCCCTGCGTGCGTGCTCTTGCGCGTACGCTGCTCCCCTGCATGTGTGCCCTTGTGCGTATGCTGCTCCCCTGCGTGCGTGCTCTTGCGCGTACGCTGCTCCCCTGACCCCTTGCTTAACCCATTGGCTCTTGGAGTATTAGTTTATTTCTCGACTTGGTTTCTCTTTTGGTGGATTGGGTTTTTCTGAGATCTGTTCAACACAGCACGACTATCTTGACCCGACACGGCCTAACACGGTTTTCAAGTAATTGTTTATGACTAGTACGGTTCTCATAATTTTCTGTGGATTATGATTTTGGTATTCTCTGATCTCCTTGCTAGTGACCCAGTGGGGTGCACACCTAACTTGTAACTTGTAATTAATCCTTGTGACTTGATAACTTGATAGTGGCCCGTGGCGACGCACTCCTGACTTGTAGCATGACTTGATAACTTAATACTGTTGCGACGGCTAACTTAACTTGACCTGCCTTGACACCGTGGGTAGTTCTTTCTTACTTGCTTGTTAAATCCACTTGTCCTGTCTTACATCATGTCTAGGATGGGACTCCTGAGTACCACGGTCAGGAGTACCTACTAAAATGGATTAAGGTTAATAACTAGAATAACATAGTAGTCATGAAGAGATGACACAGCTACAGGCAATCCCGTTACCTGGGCGCTCTTGGGATCTGTAGCCTGCCGACGAGTAGGGCACACTTCCAGCACACTGTCATGTGTTGTACCTTCTAAGTCACCTAAGGGTACATGCGTTTCCTGGACGATGTACCCACCAGAATTTAACCCCTAATTTTCGACCTGGGTAACCTGGATGGTCTGCAGCGCTTGTAGCTGTGGAATAATCTCATTGCATCTTGTTAGTAATTAGGCCTGTGATAACCCTAGTTAGTTAAAGTAGTAAGCCGTAGTATCTTCTTGGCCGTGATTGATTGAATGAGGTATAACCAGTCTAGCCATGTCTTGATCCAGTACAAGATTGCTCTCTGTCTTGATTTCTTGCATTATTATCTTACCGATAAATGGTGGGAAACCAAGTTCTGTTCAGATGAAGGGTTACAACCCCGGTCCTTGTTTGGGTTACGGGTTGTAACCTGGTTATCGGAATAGTTCCATGGTTATCTCGTCGTATATCATCCTGACATATTTTCATAAATTCTAGTTTTAATATTAGATTTTCTTGTGCTAATTGCTGGCTTTTGTTCTTATTTTGTGGCCCCCTTGTGGCACTTGCTCTTTCTGGGGTTGACCCAGCTGGTTTTGTGTGGCCAGATTTCGGAGCAGCTTCCGAGGATCTACCAAGCTTCCAGCCCAATGGTGACAACTAGACGAAACCCGGGCCAAGAGTGGGTTTTCCTTTTGTCTTGTCCACTTTATTGTAAAACTATTCTTTTGAGGCGTTTAGCCGACGAGCACCTGTTAGCTCGATGCACTTTTACTTACTGTCTGCCTACGGACTGTAACATGATTAACAAATCCTAGGGTTGATCATGTATGACTAAACTCTTGCTAGTCCTAATATTTTGTAATGACTAGCTTCATGATCAGCTGAATATGTAATATTTGGGACGCCTTATTATTGTATATTTAATGATCATATATCTTGCGACCTTACTTACTTGCTTGTGATTGAGACATTAGGCTTGTTCATGACCATAAGAGACTGTTGGCTTATAGTAAACCCTCATATATTTAGACAGCCGTGACCGTATATCGAGGTGGTTTCCATTTCAATGTACGTAGCTGGCTATGTCTGCCCCCGCTCTCCAGTATTCTGGTTCTGGGGCGTGACATGGTTTAAGTGGTGGCCCATGCAGGTTTTGTAAATCAAGATATGTGAGGGTTTACCAGATAGATGTCTCAATCAGTACTCGTCCTTGATCTCCGTTCGTATCCTCTGAATCCCTGGATTCTTGCCCTGATCCTGTGCTTATATCATTGATCTGTCCTGGTCCTTTCCTTATTGTTCCCTGTGTCGTCTTCTTCAGCGGCACTGTACCTGGTCCTACCGATCAACGAGGTGGAGCACTTCTCGTGGGTCAGCAGCAACCCGTAGATCAAGCCCAGCATTCTGGGGTAGCCTCTAGAGTTGTGCCTACTGGAGGAGAGTCACCAGTTCGGCCCGTCCAGCCCGCAGAGCCAGATGATGGTACCTTAGTAGGCCTCATCAGAACCTTGATAGCTTCCTAGGATCGTCGAAGCGACGCCCTGCACCAGACAGTTCAAGATGCTTTGACCCGAGGTGGACATCCAGGGAACCAGGCGGCAAACAGCTTCAAGCGATTGAACCCTCCTTTCTTCGACGGCAGCGAGGATGCGATTGCCGCGGATGCATGGCTTCAGGATACCGAGATGATTCTGGAAGCAGCTAGGACACCCGAGAATGAGAAGGTGGCGGTGGTACGCCTGCAGTTGTTAGACTTGGCTCACAGTTGGTGGGCGGCGCAAGCCATGTGATTAGTGGCACCCATTGCTTGGGCAGTATTTAGAGAGAGATTCCAGACAAAGTATTTCGATGCTGTGGCTCGGTACGACCTGCAGACCAGATTTACCAACTTGAAGCAAGGAGGCAGAACAATCGACAGTTATGCATCGGAGTTTTCTAGACTCAGTAGGTTTGCCCCCACCTTGGTGGCGACCGAGTTTGATAGGGCCCAGCGGTTCCAACAGGGACTGCACTTGGAGACCTTGTTGGCGGTTGAGCAGTTCGAGCACCAGACGTTCGATGCAGTCTTGAGAGCAGCTAGGAGGCATGAGTACACCTCCCAGAGGATCGTGGATAGGACCGAAGGTAGGAAGCGGTCCTACAGTCAGATGCACCAATCATCAGCTCCAGCCCCGGCAGCTAGGGGATTGACTATTGGAACTCCGAGGCGGGCGACCTCAGTAACATCGGTTCAGCATTCGACCCCGACGTACCTGCAGCAGCAGAAGCAGAAGCAGACTTCCGCGATGGGATGTTCTCATTGCGGTAAGCCAGGGCATGTGGTGGCAGACTGTCGTAGGGCGCAGGGATTGTGCCTGGCTTGTGGAGCAGCAGATCATAGGATACGGTCTTGCCCGAATAGGGGTGGTTCATCAGCATCCAACCCTTCTAGCTCTTCGGTGAGAGGACCGGCCCAGCACCAGTTCAGCAGCAGCAGTATCAGTCTTTGAGGCCCTTGCCACCTCAGTCTCAGGCATTCCAGCAACAACACCCCCAGCAGTATGTACAAGCCCAAGCTCAGATCCAGAATAGGCAGAAAGGTTTCCAGTAGAGGGGACCAGCAGCCAGGGGACAAGGTCAGGCCATGATGATGGCTATGGAAGATGAAGTTGTACCAGGTGAGGTTGTGGCAGGTACTATTCTCGTCAACTCCTCTCCAGCGTCTGTATTATTTGATTCTGGTGCATCGCATTCATTTATGTCTGTACGATTCGCGACACGGATAGGATTGGAGCCCGAGTCATTATCAGTGAGGCTCAATATGCTTACTGGTAATGGCCTTGTGGGAGTAGATCGAGTGTTTTCCTCGTGTCGGATCGTAGTTAGCGGTAGGGAGTTCCCCGCTAGATTCATAGAGTTTCCTATGGCAGACTATGATGTAGTCCTAGGCATGGATTGGTTGAGGAACCAGTATGCTAGGATAGACTGCCATATTGGCAGAGTTGTCTTTAGTATCCCCGGCGAGCCAGAGTTTTCGTTTTCCAGAGGCGCAGTGGAGCCATCTTCCCCAGCATTGCGGATGGCAGTAGCAGCAGTACAGTTATCCCGGATAGTTGAAGAGTTTCCAGATGTCTTTCCAGAGGAGCTTCCAGGGATGCCGCCGGAGCGGGAGATTGAGTTCACTATAGACTTGATTCCCGGGACAGCACCAGTATCAGAGCGAGTCAACAGGATGGCGCCTTCAGAGTTGGAAATTTTATACAAAATGATTGAAGAACTGAGGACCAAGGGATTCATCCGTGCAAGTGGATCGCCTTGAGGAGCCCTGATATTTCTTGTGAAAAAGAAGGATGGTACGTCCAGGCTATATGTTGATTATTGTACCTTGAATTCGGTGACAATCAAGAACAGATACCCTCTTTCGAGGACAGATGACTTATTTGATCAGCTCAGAGGGGCTTCAGTGTTCTCGAAGATCGACTTGCGGTCGGGATACCACCAGATCAGAGTCAGAGAGCTGGACATCCCGAAGAAAGCATTCAGATAGAGGTATGGACATTGGGAGTTCCTTGTTATACCCTTTGGAGCGACCAATGCACCGGCCGTATTCATGGACCTCATGAATCGCATTTTCATGCCTTACTTGGATCAATTTGTGATCGTGTTCCTAGATGACATCCTGGTCTACAGCAAGAGTGAAGTAGAGCATGAGCAGCATCTCAGAGTCGTCCTTCAGACGCTTAGGGAGCATCAGTTGTACGCCAAGTTCAGTAAATGCGAGTTCTGGCTCGATCGTATATCATACTTGGGTCACATCATTACCCGAGGAGGAGTGGAAGTGGATCCCCAGAAGATTGTGGCTATCGAGTCATGGCCGGTACCCAGCTCAGTGGCAGAGGTTCACAGCTTTCTTGGATTGGCCGGCTACTACCGGCGGTTCGTTTCAGATTTTGCAAGGATTTCAGCGCCTGTGACCCAGTTGACCCGCAAGGATGTACCGTTTGTTTTAACAGCAGAGTGTCAGGAATCATTTGAGAAGTTGAAGCAAGGTTTGATAACGGCTCCCATTCTTACCCTTCCAGATGGGACCGGAGGATTCACAGTTTATTGCGATACTTCAGGCAGAGGATTGGGGTGTGTCTTGATGCAGCATGGGAAGGTAATATCTTATGCGTCATGTCAACTATGTGATCATGAGAAGAATTACCCGACCCATGACTTGGAATTGGCGGCGGTAGTGTTTGCTTTGAAATTATGGAGACACTACTTGTACGGAGATAGAGTGGAGATCTTTACTGATCATAAGAGCCTGAAGTATGTTTTCACCCAGAAGGACCTTAATATGCGGCAAAGAAGATGGCTCGAGCTACTGGTGGACTATGATGTGGATTTGCAGTATCATCCCTGGAAGGCCAACGTTGTAGCAGATGCATTGAACAGGAGAGCCGGAGTTTATTTCCTGACGGTACAACCAGAATTATTGGCAGATCTTCAGAAGATGGGAATTGAAGTGGTTCTTCCAACCAGCGTGGCATTGATGGCCAGCCTACAGGTTCAGTCCAGCATAGTTGAGAGAATCTGGGTAGCGCAGTCAACAGATTCCAAGATCCAGTGACTCAGAGCAGAGTGTGAAGCAGGAAGAAGGCCAGAGTTATGTATCCATGAGGACGGTACACTTCGGCACGGCACTCATCTTTGTGTACCCAGTAGAGATATCAGACAGGAAGTCATGGCAGAAGCCCACAGTTCACAATATTCTATTCATCCGGGTGGTACGAAGATGTACCGTGATATTCATCAGCATTTCTGGTAGAATGGCATGAAGAGGAAGATAGCCCGGTTTGTCTCTCGGTGTTTGGTTTGCCAACAGGTTAAAGCTGAACATCAGAGGCCCGCCGGACTTCTTTAACCCTTACCGATCCCAGAATGGAAATGGGAACATATAACCATGGATTTTGTGACCGGATTGCCCAGATCTTCGGCCGGCAGAGACGCTATTTGGGTAATTGTGGACAGGCTTACTAAGGTGGCACACTTTCTCTCATTCAGAGTTGGACAGTCGACGGTGCAGTTAGCAGAGATGTATCTCAGGCAGATCGTCAGACTTCACGGTGTGCCACTCAGCATCACCTCAGACAGGGATTCAAGATTCATATCACACTTTTGGCACAGCTTGCAGAAGAGTTTGGGGACTCGCCTTCAATTCAGCTCAGCTTATCACCCGCAGACGGATGGTCAATCAGAGCGCACAATCCAGACTCTTGAAGATATGTTGAGATCCTGTACACTTGACTTCGGTGGTTCATGGGAGAATCATCTGCACCTGGTAGAATTCTCGTACAACAACAGTTATCAAGCCAGTATCCAGATGGCATCCTTCGAGGCTCTTTATGGCAGGAAGTGCAGATCTCCGCTAGCTTGGGACGATGTCGGAGAGAGGCAGATGCTCGGACCCGAATTAATTTCCCAGACGGTTGAAGTGGTCAGGAAGGTCAGAGATCACCTCCGAGTTGCCCAGGACCGCCAGCGCCATTGGGCCGATGCTCATCGGCGTCCCATAGAATTTACTGTCGGCGATCATGTATTCCTTAGGATCTCGTCTAACCGCGGCGTCATTCGCTTTGGCGTGCGGGGAAAGCTTAGTCCTAGGTATATAGGGCCGTTCGATATTCTAGAGTGAGTAGGAGATGTATCCTATCGTCTCGCTCTTCCACCGTCTCTAAGAGAGGTGCATGATGTTTTCCATGTGTCCCAATTATGACGGTATATTCCGGACCCGAGCCACATCCTAGACCATTCGGAATTGGTTGTTCGTACCAACCTTTCGTATGAGGAGAGGCCCGTGTCTATATTGGACCGGAGGGAGAAGATACTCAAGAACAAGACTATTAAATTAGTCCGTGTTGCTTGGGGTCATCACTCTTTAGGTGAGTCAACGTGGGAGCGTGAGAACGACATCCGATCGCTAGCCCTACCTGTTTGACTCGTGAGGTATAATGTCTTTCTTATGCCTTACGTTTTCCCTTCCTTGCTTGTATTGTATGATTGTATGATTGAACTGCTTAGTGTAACTTGCCTGTGCTTAATGTAACTTGTCGTGACAATCTCTAGCTCCTTGATTAAATTCCGAGGACGGAATTCTTTTAAGGTGGGTAGAGTTGTCACCCTCATTTTTCGTATTTTCCGTATTTCGTATTTATACTCGTATCTGGATTTTGGCATGTATTTTTATTTTTCTCAACTTATGGAATTTTGGTATTTCTCGTATTTTGGGTTTTGACATGGCTCGGTTTTAATTGGATTGGGTTGGTTTGGTTTGGTTTAATGTGTATTGGAACACCTTAGCCTATGCTCCACCCTCAACACACCACATCCCACCCTCTTTAAAACTCCACCAACCTTTTCTCTCTCCTCATAAACCTCCATTAATTTTCTTCTTCTCCTTCCTCTACACAACACTCTTCTCCTTCCTCTCCACAACACCAACCCATAGGCAAGTGCACCTTGCCACCACATGAGAACCCTATTTTATTTGTCCATTAGCTAGATTAGGACATGGTGATCAACATTAGAACTTGGCTTTTTGTGATTTGGAGTCTCCATTGTTCTAGATCTAAGTTTTACCTATTTTTGGTTTTACATGGTTTTGATCTATTTAAGTTGGATTTTTATGGGTTTTGATGTTTTCATGTGGAAGAGAGTTCAATTTCACCCTGGTTGGAACTTTGGAAATCCGGATTTGGAGTTCGGATCGCCAAGTTGTGATGTCTTGAAGTTTTGGAAGCCATTGGAGCCTCTTCTCGGCCATGGAGAAGAAGACCCCTCCCCTGCGTGCGTGCTCTTGCGCGTACGAAGCTCCCCTGCGTGCGTGCTCTTGCGCGTACGCAGCTCCCCTGCGTGCGTGCTCTTGCGCGTACGCAGCTCCCTTGCGTGCGTGCCCTTGCGTGTACGCAGCTCCCTTGCGCGCGTGCTCTTGCGCGTACGCAGCTCCCCTGCGTGCGTGCTCTTGCGCGTATGCAGCTCCCCTGCGTGCGTGCACTTGCGCGTACGCAGCTCCCTTGCGTGCGTGCCCTTGTGCATACGCAGCTCCCCTGCGTGCGTGCGCTTGCGCGTACGCAGCTCCCTTGCGTGCGTGCCCTTGTGCATACGCAGCTCCCCTGCGTGCGTGCCCTTGCGCGTACGCAACTCCCTTGCGTGCGTGCCCTTGTGCGTACGCAGCTCCCCTGCGTGCGTGCCCTTGTGCGTACGCAGCTCCCCTGCGTGCGTGCCCTTGTGCGTACGCAACTCCCATGCATGCGTGCCCTTGTGCGTACGTAGCTCCCCTGCGTGCGTGCTCTTGCGCGTACGCTGCTCCCCTGCATGCGTGCCCTTGTGCGTACGCTGCTCCCCTGCGTGCGTGCTCTTGCGCGTACGCTGCTCCCCTGACCCCTTGCTTAACCCATTGGCTCTTGGAGTATTGGTTTATTTCTCGACTTGGTTTCTCTTTTGGTGGATTAGGTTTTCCTGAGATCTGTTCAACACAGCACGACTATCTTGACCCGACACGGCCTAACACGGTTTTCAAGTAATTGTTTATGACTAGTACGGTTCTCGAGATTTTCTGTGGATTATGATTTTGGTATTCTCTGATCTCCTTGCTAGTGACCCAGTGGGGTGCACACCTAACTTGTAACTTGTAATTAATCCTTGTGACTTGATAACTTGATAGTGGCCCGTGGTGGCGCACTCCTGACTTGTAGCATGACTTGATAACTTAATGCTGTTGTGACGGCTAACTTAACTTGACCTGCCTTGACATCGTGGGTAGTTCTTTCTTACTTGCTTGTTAAATCCACTTGTCCTGTCTTACATCATGTCTAGGATGGGACTTCTGAGTACCACGGTCAGGAGTACCTACTAAAATGGATTAAGGTTAATAACTAGAATAACACAGTAGTCATAAAGAGATGACACAGCTACAGGCAATTCCGTTACCTGGGCGCTCTTGGGATCTGTAGCCTGCCGACGAGTAGGGTGCATTTCCAGCACACTGTCATGTGTTGCACCTTCTAAGTCACCTAAGGGTACATGCGTTTCCTGGACGATGTACCCACCAGAATTTAACCCCTAATTTTCGACCTGGGTAACCTGGATGGTCTGCAGGGCTTGTGGCTGTGGAATAATCTCACTGCATCTTGTTAGTAATTAGGCCTGTGATAACCCTAGTTAGTTAAAGTAGTAAGCCGTAGTATCTGCTTGGCCGTGATTGATTGAATAAGGTATAACCAGTCTAGCCATGTCTTGATCCAGTACAAGATTGCTCCCTGTCTTGATTTCTTGCATTATTATCTTGCCGATAAATGGTGGGAAACCAAGTTCTGTTCAGATGAAGGGTTACAATCCCGGTCCTTGTTTGGGTTACGGGTTGTAACCTGGTTATCGGAATAGTCCCATGGTTATCTCATCGTATATCATCCTGACATGTTTTCGTAAATTCTAGTTTGGCTTAATTGCACTTTGATACCCTCAACTATTTCAGTTTTTCAACTTAATACCCTAAACTTTTTTACTCAACAACTCGATACCCTCAACTATTTTATTTTTTCAACTTAATACCTAAAACACAAAAAATCCCAAAAATGCCCCTGGCTTTCTCTCTCCCATGCAACCCCCCTCCCCCCCTCCCATTCCGGTGACCACCTCCCCCCCTCCCTCTCCGGCGACCACCTCCCCCCTTCCTCTCCGGCGATGGTGGAGTCGGGAAAGGAGAGGAGGGCAGCGAGAGAGGGAGGGGGGAGGGGGTGCGGGTTGCCGGAGGGTGGAGGGGAACGGACGGGAGGGGGAGGGTGCAGGCGGGGCGGCGGAGGGGGAGGGTGCAGGCGGGGCGGGGGGGGAGGCGGAGGGGAGAGAAGGGGGGGTGGCCTGGAGTAGAGGGGGGTGAGTGGTAGTTTTAAAATTTGGGTAAGGGCATTATTGTCCAAAAAATTATCTGGGTATCAAGTTGTTACAAAAAAATTTTAGGGTATCAACTTGAAAAAGCGTAATAGTTGAGGGTATCAAGTAGCAATTAAGCCTTCTAGTTTTAATATTAGATTTTCTTGTGCTAATTGCTGGCTTTTGTTCTTATTTCGTGGCCCCCTTGTGGCACTTGCTCTTTCTGGGGTTGACCCAGCTGGTTTTGTGTGGCCAGATTTCGGAGCAGCTCCCGAGGATCTACCAAGCTTCTAGCCTAATGGTGACAACTAGACGAAACCCGGGCCAAGAGTGGGTTTTCCTTTTATCTTGCCCACTTTATTGTAAAACTATTCTTTTGAGGCGTTTAGCCGACGAGCACCTGTTAGCTCGATGCACTTTTACTTACTGTCTGCCTACGGACTGTAAACATGATTAACAAATCCTAGGGTTGATCATGTATGACTAAACTCTTGCTAGTCCTAACATTTTGTAACGACTAGCTTCATGATCAGCTGAATATGTAATATTTGGGACGCCTTATTATTGTATATTTAATGATCATATATCTTGCGACCTTACTTACTTGCTTGTGATTGAGACATTAGGCTTGTTCATGACCATAAGAGACTGTTGGCTTGTAGTAAACCCTCATATATCTAGACAGCCGTGACCGTATATTGAAGTGGTTTCCATTTCAATGTACGTAGCTGGCTATGTCTGCCCCCGCTCCACAGTATTCTGGTTCTGGGGCGTGACAACAAATGTGCTCATGTGTGTGAGGGGGAAATGTGACAGATTCCTAGGATAGAGGGTGTGTGAAAACAGTGTGATGGGGGACAAGGGACAGTTAATAATAATCCAATCAGTGAATAAAACATGGGTATACATTTCAGTTTTAAAGAAAACAACATGACAGTTCCATATTAAACTCAATTGACTGAGCAAAATCTGAAAACAATGAATCAACACAACAGTGAATCTAATATAGCATTCAGTCCAGTTATATATAAAGGACATTTCAGTTTTAGCAGTGATGGGTGTGTGGGGGATGACAGGTTATGCTCTCAGGAAATCAAGCATACAAATGACAGTTCATATTTCAAACCAATTCCAGATTTTTCAATAGCCCACAAAGTGTCATTACAAACATGAAATCATCCCACAGTGTTCAGTTATACATATGACAGTTCAAAGGTGTGTAGGGATGAAAATAGCAGTGTGAATTGGAATAGAAAGTGTAGAGTGGACAGATCATGATGTTTAGAACAGATACAACAATAGGGAAATGTGGCAGATGGATTTACTCATTCAAGAACAACAAGGCAATATGGTTTGCTGCAAGAGGCATGACTGCTAACACTTCACTGCTATAATCAATTGAGCTCTAATATCAAATAACTTAACCAATTGGATTATGGGGACCAACCATCCTTAAAATGACTGAAAAGATGAAGCCTAAGGTCTGTCACATACCCAAGTGATATAGGACCAATATTGGACTGATACACAAATGAAATGGGTCTGCTACTGCTCTACCTTAAGCCTATGCAGCTGCTAATGCCTCATGCTGCTGCTACAGGGCAAGTGTTGCAAGGCAAATGCCTAACCAAACATTACCCAACCCCATATCCATTTGAAAATCTAAAATCAGTTTTAAGTATCAACAAACTCAGTTTTCAATCAATCCCAACTCTCCCCCAATGAATCCAAACAGCAACTTACATATATACATATATATAGCCTTAATCTAATCTCTCAGCCCCAGGTTTCATGAATCTGCACAGTTCATATGAACTGATATACTAGTTCAGAATATGGACTAAGACACAATTGTCATTCCCTCCCTAAATGAATACCAAAATATCCTTTGAAAACTGATTTAAAAAAATAACACCAACATGACCCTACATAACATCTCTACTCACTGAACTAACATTCAAACAAAACTCAGGAAAATTCAAATCCCAATTAAAACTCAAACCGAAAAAATATAAGAAGTGGTGTGTGTAGCATCCAGTTTTCCAAATGAGGATAATTTTGAAATTTCATGTTTATAATTATTTTAATAATGATATTTAATTCATGATATGATTTTTGGTGATTTTAAATCATTTTAAAATTATTTAAATCAATGACTTGTGGTTTTGACGTTTTGCTAGTGAAACCCTAGAGACTGTTTGACCTAGAGCCTAACCATATGATTATGATATTTTAATGTCATTTTTGGCCCAAGGATATTTTTTTGCATTTGATCTCTTTGAATTATTTTGATATTATTTTATTATTTATGATATTTTTTTGGGGTTATTTGAGTCGGGTTCGAATTTCAACTCAATCCGACTTGAAACGGGGACCCGGGAGTAGTTTGACTCTAGTGGGACCCACACACTAGTTAGGCATGTCCCACATGATATTAATTTTAGTCCACATGATAGAAATATTTTAGTTAGAGGTTAGACTAATTATTATGGATAAAGTTAGTATAATTAGAGACTTTAGAATGACTAATTTAGCCCCAACCAATTAGCCCTTTTCTAATACTCATAGAATAGTTTAGTGGGGGCATTTTGGACCTTACCATAATAGGACAAATAGCCCCATATGGCCAGCCACTTTGGGAGAGGATAGGCTCAAATTCATTTCATTATTCTCATCCACACTCTCTCTCTCTTGTTCTTCCCCAAATTCCTAGAGAGCAATCCCTAGCAATTTCTCCACCAAATCCTTCCATTTTGCCACAAAATCTTCTTCTTTCCTCCTCCATTCTAGCCAAGGAGTAAGCTACCCAAGTTTGGGAGGATTCGGAGCTCGTTCGTGTCCTTTTGGAATCTCTACGTGTCGGTGTCGCTCCAAAAAGGCTTTTCTTCGATTCGATCTACCGGGAGGTATAAATCCCTTCTCCTTTTCATTTCCTCATGCATATAGGTCTATTTTGAACCCATAGGAATGACCCGGGTTGTATCTCCATTTTTATCCATTTCGTGTCCATTTGGAGGTCATAGGAGTGTCCTTTGTGTTGTGGTTGTGTCCATGTGGGAAAATCCCAAATTTGGACACACTATGTGTTGTTGTTATGTATGAATAAATTATTACATGTTTAATCTCATATTTTTGTATTGGAGATGTGTTCTATAGTGTCTCATATATATATATATTAGTGTAGAGAGTGAGTTCTTGATATATTATGTTATATACTTGTGTTCTTTTGTCTCAAACTACCTAAATCCGTCATGAGTTTTATCCACGTTTTTAATTTCAGCCCTAACTTAGAAATGTCATAACTTCTAGCTCAAAGCTCGGTTTAATCTCCCAATTTTTTTAAAAGAAGCGTATTGAAGTTAGCTTTCCAAAAACATGTATTTATAGGCCTAATTATTTCTGTAACTTTCTAGAGAATTATTTGAGTGTCAGCTGTACGAAAGACAAACGCGTTCTCGGTGTTTTCGCGATTCCGGGAGTTTCCGAAAACGAAAATACGATCCGTTTGAAGTTTCGAAAAGCTAACACATAGATCTATAACATACTTTAATCCTAGATTTTAATTCATGTTGAGTTGGATCAGTATTGATTATTAGTAGGAGTTACTATTCGGCATATGCATTTTGTGCACCCTTGTGCGTAATATAATATTCTATTTGATTTTAACCCATGTTAATGTATATACATTATGTAATTAAATAGAGAATGCAAGCATGAGTAAATGGTTAAATAAATGATGTATGAGGTGTAAGTATCCTATCTAATGTAAGAATATATAAGTATGGCTTGTAATGAATATGTAGGTTCCATAGTATGTAATATATGGTGCATATAGTGGTGCAAGAGAATAAATGAATGATGAATGAATGCAAGCATGAATGTAATGTAATAATAGATGTAATGTATACAATATACAAGTTAATGAGATGTAATGTTCTATGTTAACACAAATCCTATATTACCTCATGTACCCCCTTACACTATGTTGACACTATCACACTTGACATATTGTTCACTTACACTTTGACACTCTTTCATATGTATACACTATGTATGCCCATTTAACCCTCACTTGCCCCTTTACCATGTTCACATACACACATATAGCCTCTTAAATAAGTATTTATGAATATAGTTAACTTAGCTATGTATGTATATTATATATGTTAGCATATTGTGTTGTAATATATAATTTTATATAACCATTTGAAATGCCATGATTATAGACCTAATGTTGAATACCAATATATGCATGTGTATATATGTGTAGACATATATAGCTTAAAGTAATAGATTACCTAGTGTATATCTAATATGAATTCTTGCATATTGAGTATTGAATAATTGCATGCTATATAGAGTTGGGTGTATGTTGGCTTGTATAGCCTTGTATTGATGTGTGCTTGCTAGGATAGTCTTGGTTAGGCCTAGTAAGACTTGCTGGGTTAGGACATGACCTAGCTTGACCTAGTTTGACTAGTGCAGTTGACCAGAGTTGACCAAGGGTTGACTTTGGCCTAGTTTGACCTAGATTCATGTAGAATGCATTGTAGTGCTTTATATTACCCTTCTTGACATGTTGTGACTTGTGTTGTTCTAATTAGGAGCCATACACCTCTTCTCGGACAGTATCTTTACCTTGGACATTCAGATATCAGGCGAGTACATTCTCTGATCATTTCATATCATGCTTAGAATTATTTTCCTGCTTTAAATTACTTTACTTGATACTGTCACGTTGGTCACAAGGATTGGTACTATATGGATCCTTTCTTGAGATGTTATCCTTTAGGAGCATCGGATATTACATGTTCTGTGCGTTTCACTTACATTGTGTATCACTATGCTTCTTGGTTCATTGATCACTTGTGACATGTACCCTCATAATCACAGAGTCTCCTTGAATCACTCACTATTGGGTAACCCCCAGAATCACCCATTTATGGGCATCCATGTATCATCCTGCGGGGCCATTGCATGGAATCGTAACATAACCTGGCTGGATCCTTGTGTATTGATTGGGGGTACGGGGGAGTAGAATTGGACATGTGAATAACACCCAAGTAGTATCTTATCAGAATCTCTTCCATAGTGTCTTATTAGAATCTCCTATGCCATTTACATGTCTATATTGTACTCTGACTCACTAGCCACTGTTAGTTCTCTATGTATAATAGATATTTCTATTACAGCTCTCTCTCTGTTTACATACTGTATTTCTTTCGGTACTTGTATCTTACTTTACTGCATGATTATATTTTCTAACCTGCTATGATCTGTTGAGATGTACTGTACTCGCTCCAGTCCTGACTGGACCTGTTGATAAATTTTACAGATAGCTTGAAGGTTGCCTGCTAGCCTAGAAGAGACACTTTAGAGGTTGTTTAGATAGTTATTTCATTTGTCTGGAGTTGTATTTACTTTGTGGATTACTGTATTGAGTTTTGAGATGTATTTCTGGATTTTGCATCTTAGACACTTGGACTTCTATCTCCTGTATCTTTTTTGGATTTTATGATTTATTTATCCTTATCATGCTCTACCTTAGATGTGATTGAGACTGTATCTGCTATGTCACCCCCATTCGGGGAGTATAACTGCTTAGCATTATATTGTTAGATGTTGTGACCTAGGACAGCATTCTACCGCCGACACTGCGGCGTAGGCTAGGCGTTGTTACGTTCTCGTACCCAAACAGTGGGTGCGGGTCGTGACACGTTTTTAGTGGTAGCCCATGCAGGTCGAGTTTGTGTAGTGGTATTCGAACTAGAGTACCACTACAGCCTGCAGTAGGATTAGGATATATTTTTGAAGATACTCAATCACAATTAGGATCCCTTGAGAGATTCCTGGGACGACCCTTGAGAATCTTGTTTAACTCCGATTTGAAAACTCTTTTCTTTTTTCTTGATTTGATTTATCTTTACTTTCTGCTATTAAATTTGATTTTGATGGATTATTATTGAATTTGAGTTTGTATTTATTGATTTTGATGAAGATTGTTGAAATTTGAATCTTGATGTTAGCTATAGCATCCGAGTTTGTAGTTATTTGATTTGAAGGATTTTGTTCATTTCTGAATTTTGATGTTCGTTGATAAATTTGAATTTTTTGGTATTCATTGTTGATTTAATTTAATTTTTGGCAAGATAAAATTATATGGGCTAGGTCATCTAAGTTATGGAAATCTTGTCTTCTATAGTCACATTAGCCAGCATGGTGAGGACATATAGTCTGATTTTGGATATATTTCTCGGGTGGGGTAATTTAAGGTTTTCGCAGCCAAGCTAGCGGTATCGCAAAAATGTTAAATACCATAATTCTAGAGGTATGTGCATAAGTCAAGGACTCTGTGATTATCGTAGCCTTTCTCACTAGTATGACGAGGATTTAGAGTACCATGATTTTGGATAGACGCATATGATTATCAGATTGTACCTTAAATATTTTCGAACATATTTTTGCTACTTTTGTTTCAGTCATTCAAAAAAAAAAGAGAAGGAATTATTGTTGTTTGGTTTTGTTTTGTTTCTCATTGTTTAC
This sequence comes from Iris pallida, assembly GCA_029216955.1. Lineage (NCBI taxonomy): Eukaryota > Viridiplantae > Streptophyta > Magnoliopsida > Asparagales > Iridaceae > Iris > Iris pallida. The sequence goes on along the minus strand of JANAVB010012999.1, from coordinate 8,892,685 downwards.
TTAGGATGTAGCTTTAGCTATTTTTATAAACCTTGTGTAGCTTCTTACAAAAATTTATTTCTTCTTAATACAATAAACCAATGATTTTGCTAGGCCTTATTTTGGATTTGGTATTATAATTCTTGTTTCAAAAAAAATGGGTCCCTCTTTTAAATAGATAAGCAGAACAGATTCTATTATCATTCTTTTCCTGTCAATATTTTTACTACCATCATTCCTTGTCTTATATACCTGTCCTGATTATATCAATTCCCTGTCTCGTATATAATTCTGTCAGCTATACCTTGACAACTCTTGAATCTTCATATCATTTTGCCTGAGAAATGTTAAGGAAGTGACGTAAATTATGTAGCTCAGAGAAGACATAATTGGTTATTTTATGATGATCTAAAGGAAATCAAATGTGGAGTGTTCCATATGGAAACTTGAGATAGAAATGTGGTAAAGGTCTCGAATAGAATAAAGAGATGTATACTGCCAATCTGGAAACAATTACATTTAGAGAAATTTTGGGGTTATGAGATAGTTTATAGGTGTATTCAAAACTAATGAGGATATCAGAGGTCAACCTAGTTTTGAGAACTTAGAAAATCTTGGTTATTGATTCTGGGGAAAACTTTTACTCTGAGGCTATGTAGAAGGTTAGTAATGGAAAAGAGAAGTTATTGTGTTTAATAAGGATATTAAACAAGATGTTGCGAGAAAATGACTAGGGATAGAGAGAGCACAAAGTTATGGAAGTTTAGAGATTGTTGTGAAATATTTTTAGGAGAATAATATTCAAGGGTGTATGTCGAAGAAAATACGAAAGTTAATTTTATGATGAAAGATAAGTTTTGTAAGGCCTAGAGATTTAAATTAAATAATACGAGGAGAATAATTTGAACAAGTTTAAGGAATTCGTAAACGGGATTTAGAGGTTTTGGGTCAAATTTAAGACAAGGTGAAAGAACTTAGAAATTTAAATAAATGGTTAATGTTGATTCCTAAATATGAGGGCTGTGCTTCAAGAGTGATGTTTAGAAATTGGGAATTGCATACGGTAGTCATGGTAAGGGTTTAAGTAAAGGTTAAATTTTCATATAGAGACTGGTGAGGTAAAGATATGATTGACAAGTTATGACCAGATGAACTTAAGAGTATCAGAAGCAGATGACTAACTCGATCTTCATTATTTTTGTGCATTAATTACCACCTCTTGAACTCCCACTTTCTAATTGAGATCCTTGACGTTCCTTATCGTGACTTTGATATTCGGAATGTAATACTAGCTGTTACCCTCCAACAAATCTTATATGCAAGACCTAGACGAGCTCACCTTCGTGTAGGTATATCATGTCCCACTAAAACCCGTTTTCTTGTACTCTATTTTCTTGATATAATTTTCTGGTCAACTGGCTAAACTATAACCTCTACCATTATACTAAATTTCTTCTTATTTCAATTAGAAATCCAGCCTTGACTCAATTCTTTCGACCCGACATATGATGGTGTTCTGCTTGTTTCCTTAGATGCTTAACCTTGTACCTTATCTGATTACTTGACCCGTTGGTTAAGAAACTTGGACTATATATGTAATTTCTTTCATCATTACCACCCTTATATCTTGTGCTGCTAAATTAGCCTTAGTTTTACAAGCTTATCTATTTTCGAGCTTGGTCATGACAAATTTTATTGGATGGCCACCCACTAACATATTGTCTAATCAGAACCGGTACATGATGGTCTGATCAACCTATTGCACTTTGGTTCGCTTTTTCATGTATCAATCTACGAGAATGGAGACATAGTTAAACATGACCCTAGAGTCTCATTCGCGACAGCCTTGACAATTCTCCTTGAAATCTTTTCATCGTCTATGAACCTCATATTCGTACTCAGTCGAATTAAATTTAATCATGACCTGAATCTCCATCATTGGATGCTCGTGCTCATACTTTGATTTCATTGATTTCCCTTCTTGCCCAAATCTCGTTTTATCCCAAAATTGATCAGCTTAGATCGTGTCAAGACAAAAATCTATTTGTGATTTGTTGTGCCTAAATTTTCAATTTTTGCCATTTTATGGAATAGTAACCTTTTAATAATTTCTTAGTTGCTTGTTAATGACCAATTTTTATATAGGATGGTAGACAGCCCTACAACCTTGATGATTGTTGTTCTCTTACCTTCCCAATTAGGACACCCTAGATTGTTTGTGTGTTGATACCATAGTACTGTTTTGACCTAGAATGAATAATGCACAAAGGTGAGACTTCCAACTGCTACGGTATGCCCTGACCTTGTATACTATTCCTTCAAATTGCATGATTTAGATAAATTTTTTTAAAGACCTTGATTGTTGGGAAATAGGGACGCCACCCCATTAGTATCAGTTGTAGATATATATAGGTTAGTCCTTGATGTGGGGATGTGTGTCTATAAACCTGTAGCTTATGAGATTTATGAGAGATTATAGTATCAGCCTTGATAGGATGTACTAGTCTTTTGGTGAGTATAAATGTGTTATGAGAGATAAGGGCCTATATGTCTTAGTAATGCATCGTTCCTATGGTAATAGAATGTATTAATAGATGGTTAATAGGAAGATAATAGTTTGAGCATACCTATAGCCTATGATCAGTTCCTTTTCATCCTTAGTTAAGACCACTTTAAAATAGGTCCAGTCCCTTGGATATAGGTTCCAGTCCATATTTTATTTAAGTTCCATTACCGCCGTACAGCAAAGCAGTGTTGGAGGTATTCCTAGATTGACACTATTTAGATGTCCGTTTATTATTCCAGTGTTAGGAAGTGTTACCTTAGATATTGGGTAGGTTAGAGGCTCTAGAAGGAGTACTATCGATCTTAAATTTCGAGGACGAAATTTTTCTAAGGTGGGTAGAGTTGTAGCACCCAGTTTTCCAAATGAGGGTAATTTTAAAATTTTGTGTTTATAATTATTTTAATAATGATATTTAATTCATGATATGATTTTTGGTGATTTTAAATCATTTTAAAATTATTTAAATCAATGACTTGTGGTTTTAACGTTTTGCTAGTGAAACCCTAGAGACTGTTTGACCTAGAGCCTAACCATGTGATTATGATATTTTAATGTCATTTTTGGCCTAAGGATATTTTTTTGTATTTGACCTCTTTGAATTATTTTGATACTATTTTATTATTTATGATATTGTTTTGGGGTTATTTGAGTCGGGTTCGAATTTTAACTCAATCCGACTTAAAACGGGGACCCGGGGATAGTTTGACTCTAGTGGGACCCACACACTAGTTAGGCATGGCCCACATGATATTAAGTTTAGTCCACATGATAGAAATATTTTAGTTAGAGGTTAGACTAATTATTATGGATAAGGTTAGTGTGATTAGAGACTTTATAATGACTAATTTAGCCCCAACCAATTAGCCCTTTCCTAATACTCATAGAATAGGTTAGTGGGGGCATTTTGGACCTTACCATAATAGGACAAATAGCTCCATATGGTCAGCCACTTTGGGAGAGGATAGGCTCAAGTTTATTTCATTATTCTCATCCACACTTTCTCTCTTGTTCTTTCCCAAATTCCTAGAGAGCAATCCCTATCAATTTCTCCACCAAATCCTTCCATTTCGCCACCAAATCTTCTTCTTTCCTTCTCCATTCTAGCCAAGGAGGAAGCTACCCAAGTTTGGGAGGATTCGGAGCTCGTTCGTGTCCTTTTGGAATCTCTACGTGTCGGTGTCGCTCCGGGAAGGCTTTTCTTCGATTCGATCTACCGGGAGGTATAAATCTCTTCTCCTTTTCATTTCCTCATGCATATAGGTCTATTTTGAACCCATAGGAATGACTCCCATGGTTGTATCTCCATTTGTGTCAATTTCATGTCTATTTGGAGGTCATAGGAGTGTCCTTTGTATTGTGGTTGTGTCCATGTGGGAAAATCCCAAATTTGGACACACTATGTGTTGTTGTTATGTATGAATGAATTATTACATATTTAATCTCATATTTTTGTATCAGAGATGTGTTCTATAGTGTCTTATATATATATATTAGTGTAGAGAGTGAGTTCTTGATATATTATGTTATATACTTGTGTTCTTTTGTCTCAAACTACCTAAATCCGTCATGATTTTTATCCACGTTTTTAATTTCAGCCCTAACTTAGAAATATCATAACTTCTAGCTCAAAGCTCGGTTTAATCTCCCATTTTTTTTAAAAGAAGGGTATTGAAGTTAGATTTCCAAAAACATGTATTAATAGGCCTAATTCTTTATGTAACTTTCTAGAGAATTATTTGAGTGTCAGCTGTACGAAAGACAAACGCGTTCTCGGTATTTTCGCGATTCCGGGAGTTTCCGGAAACGAAAACGCGATCCGTTTGAAGTTTTGGAAAGCTAACACATAGGTCTATAACATACTTTAATCCTAAATTTTAATTCATGCTGAGTTGGTACAGTATTGATTATTAGTAGGAGTTACTATTCGGCATATGCATTTTGTGCACCCTTGTGCGTAATATAATATTCTATTTGATTTTAACCCATGTTAATGTATATACATTATGTAATTAAATAGAGAATGCAAGCATGAGTAAATAGTTAAATAAATAATGTATGAGGTATAAGTATCCTATCTAATGTAAGCATGTATAAGTATGGCTTGTAATAAATATGTAGGTTCCATAGTATGTAATGTATGGTGCATATAGTGGTACAAGAGAATAAATGAATGATGAATGAATGCAAGCATGAATGTAATATAATAATAGATGTAATGTATGCAATATATAAGTTAATGACATGTAATGTTCTATGTTAACACAAATCCTATATTACCTCATGTACCCCCTTATACTATGTTGACACTATCACACTTGACACATTGTTCACTTATACTTTGACACTCTTTGATATGTATACACTATGTATGCCCATTTAACCCTCACTTGCCCCTTTGCCATGTTCACATACACGCACATAGCCTCTTAAATAAGTATTTATGAATATAGTTAACTTAGCTATGTATGTATATTATATATATGTTAGCATATTGTGTTGTAATATATAAGTTTATATAACCATTTGAAATGCCATGATTATAGACCTAATGTTGAATACCAATATATGTATGTGTATATATGTGTAGACATATATAGCTTAAAGTAATAGATTACCTAGTGTATATCTAATGTGAATTCTTGCATATTGAGTATTGAATAATTGCATGCTATATAGAATTGGGTGTATGTTGGCTTGTATAGCCTTGTATTGATGTGTGCTTGCTAGGATAGTCTTGGTTAGGCCTAGTAAGACTTACTGGGTTAGGACATGACCTAGCTTGACCTAGTTTGACTAGTGCAGTTGACCAGAGTTGACCAAGGGTTGACTTTGGCCTAGTTTGACCTAGATTCATGTAGAATGCATTGTAGTGCTTTATATTACCCTTCTGGACATGTTGTGACTTGTGCTGTTCTAATTAGGAGCTAGACACCTCTCCTCGGACAGTATCTTTACCTTGGACATTCAGATATCAGGCGAGTACATTCTCTGATCATTTCATATCCAGCTTAGAATTATTTTTCTGCTTTAAATTACTTTACTTGATACTGTCACGTTGGTCACACGGATTGGTACTATATGGATCCTTTCTTGAGATGTTATCCTTTAGGAGCATCGGATATTATATGTTCTGTGCGTTTTACTTGCATTGTGTATCACTATGCTTCTTGGTTCATTGATCACTTGTGACATGTACCCTCATGATTACAGAGTCTCCTTGAATCACTCACTATTAGGTAACCCCCAGAATCATCCATTTATGGGCATCCATGTATCATCCTACGGGGCCATTGCATGGAATCATAACATAACCTGGCTGGATCCTTGTGTATTGATTGGGGGTATGGGGGAGTAGAATTTCACATGTGAATAATACCCAAGGAGTATCTTATTAGAATCTCTTCCATAGTGTCTTATTAGAATCTCCTATGCCATTTACATGTCTATATTGTACTCTGACTCACTAGCCACTGTTAGTTCTCTATGTATAGTAGATATTTCTATTACATCTCTCTCTCTGTTTACATACTGCATTTCTTTCAGTACCTGTATCTTACTTTACTGCATGATTATATTTTCTAACCTGCTATGATCTGTTGAGATGTACTGTATTCGCTCCAGTCCTGACTGGACCTGTTGATAAATTTTACAGATAGCTTGGAGGTTGCCTGCTATCCTAGAGGAGACACTTTAGAGGTTGTTTAGATAGTTATTTCATTTGTCTGGAGTTGTATTTACTTTGTGGATTACTGTATTGAGTTTTGAGATGTATTTCTGGATTTTGTATCTTAGACACTTGGACTTCTATCTCCTGTATCTCTTTTGGATTTTATGATTTATTTATCCTTATCATGCTCTACCTTAGATGTGATTGAGACTGTATCTGCTATGTCACCCCCATTCGGGGAGTATAACTGCTTAGCATTATATTGTTAGATGTTGTGACCTAGGACAGCGTTCTACCGCCGACACTGCGGCGTATGTTGGGCGTTGTTACGTTCTCCTACCCAAACAGTGGGTGCGGGTCGTGACAGTGTGTTCAGTGAAGAGTGTCATAGGGTGTTAAGGTATCAGGACATGGTGAAGTGTCATTACAGTGTCAAAACATCAGAATATGGTGTGTCCAGGTAAGGATATATGCAGATGGTGTCAGGCATGTGGTGTGTAGTGATGAGAAGTGTGAATGTGTGAAAGAGGGTCCATGAACCCAGAGTATCAGGATATGGTACAACCATGTATTCGAGTGTGTCCCAAAGTGAAGAAGTGAAGCATCAACTAAGTGATAAGTATGTGTCCAACTGGTGTCAATACATGGTGTCCCAGTGTCCAAGAAACTGGACACATTCGTGTCTAAACACAACACAAACACAGACACAAGAACTGTGCACTCGACAGCGTCGTGCACACGTGCACGTGTGTCCAGTGCACGATACAGGCCACGTGGTAACACGTGGCCGTGCACACGTGTACGCCTATACTAGAGGGACGTGTCCAAGTGCCTGTCCCATGTCCATGTCACATATCGCGTCGGATTTTAAGCCGTGTCAGTGAGTGAAAGTCCGCGCGGTTGGGAACAACACGATTCAGTGCGCGATTGATAACTTCTCGAATACTCCACCATCTCATCCCAAATTTTAGAAGGATGGTGGCAGAGGTTGCCCCAACCTCTGTACCAAAAATTAGGACTTGAAGGTTCGTGTCCTACAGAAGTGTCGGGCAGCAGGGGACTACACGGTGTCCTCGTGCACGCGTTCGTGTCCAATTTTGGACACGAAAACCAACCCAAATCGTGTTCAGTCATAAACAAACATAATCTACATATAATAAGCTTTCCAAATATGTAATTTGTTTTGAAAAACATTAACATTCAATCCATTGAGGCATTTCAACAAACACCTTAAATAACATATAGACACGTGTCCGATACGGACACCAAACGGACACGAAAACCACCCAAATTTCGGGGACACCTAGGGGACTCCTAGATCTAGCCCTACATACAAAGAAAACAGAAATTAAAATCAATTTAAAGGGTTTTACCTATATGTGCAAAAAGCTTGAAAAAGCTTCAAATGGGGGATTCTTCCTCTTGGTGCCAAAAGCTCCAAATTGTTCCAAAGCTGGGATTAAATTCCACATTCAGAAAATAGGAAGAAATTAGGTTATAATGCAAGAAACTAGGATTAAAAAGAATTAAAATAGATTTATGGGGATTTTTGGAAGAGGTACAATACCTTTCTTTTTTCAATGTTGAAATGAATGAAAGAAGGAGACAAGCCCTAGAGAATAAGTGTTTATATTGGGTGGGGATCCCTATGGCTGGTCATTTAGGGTTTGGTTAGGGTTAGGGCTTCTAGTTATGGGCCATGGGCCAAGTCATGATCAAATAAACCATTTAGCCATAAGTCATTTCATGAAACCATAAACCATGACTTAAATGCACTAAACCAAATCCCCCCATTCTAAAATTAGTTTCTAATGACTAAAAGTAGGTTAACCCAAGTTAGACTAGGGTCACCATGGCTAGGGTTAGCTTCTAGGCTAGTTCACTAGGTCTCAATAAGTCAAGTCAACCTAGAATTCACCAATTCCATAAATCATCAAATAATTCAAATAAGTCAAAATAACCAAATACCCCTAGCCTAAAAATAATAATTAAATCATCCTAATGACATGGTTAGGCTCTAGGTTATGCAGTCTCTCAGGTTTCACAAGCAGCACATCAAAATCACAAGTCATGACTTAAACCAGTTTTTAAATAGTTTAAAAATAATTAAAAATTACCAAAAATCATAATATAAAATAAATATCAATGAATAATAATTATAATTACAAAATTTCAAAAATACCCTTATCTGGAAAACTGGGTGTTACAGAAAGTGGGCAGCACCTGATCCTTGGTCTTTAAGGCATAGACCCAAACCTTCCTAGAATAGTCATCAATAAAAGTTATAAAGTAAAAGCACCACCAATAGATTTTACATTTATAGTGAAGGAACTGGAGATTCCCAGGACCCTTACTTTGGTGTGGGTATTGATCGATAGAAAGTTAAACAGATTTAATACGTGTTCTAACTCTTCATAGGAGGAAACTAGGGTATACGAATTATACCTGCGGCGGAAAGAAGACAAATAGTTCCTGGCAATCTCGAACGGATGATCCCAAGATCTTCTACACGTATTCCTTCCTCGAGTTGGATGTCGTGTGGGCGACGATCTTCTAACCATTTCTTCTCCTTGGCATCCCTCTCATTCTCTCCTTAGTGAATCGCGAATTTAGAGAAATTTTATATTTTTATCAGTAATATGGCAGCCAGAGAGTAGAGGATATATATAGATATGACAGGGACCATGAGGAGAAATTAGGGTTAGGCCTCCTAACGGATCTGGATATCCCGTGTTCAGCCCGAACACACAATCCAGGCCCATTAACAATAGCTCGGTCCACTAATGAGCTATTGTTGCACTACCTCCCTAATCCCAAATTATGTTTGTGGGCTCCTTTTATTATATGCTCATTTGGCTCCCCATGTTAAGATATCGTGTATCCGTCGATCAAATTAAGTTACTGACAACTATATTGATTCGACATCTTTTATCCTTAAGTAGTACCGCTCAACTTTATTTGTTATGTCGGATATAATCCACCTGCAGGGTTTACATGACAATCCTTATGAGCTCCTTAAGGGGACATCATTAACCCGATGTATCGGGACATGGATTCCATTTATAATCAACAGCCGATCATACATACAACGTTATTACCCAATTCATAGAGGTTTTTGATCCATAATGAATCTCACTCTTTTACGAGTCAAAGTAATGCACACTGCATATACATGTCTGTTATTATATCCGGATTGAGAGCACAAGCATCCGTAATAACAGAGGTATTTGTTCTCTTATGTAGTCAGTACAAAGAGAACAACCTCAAGTGGTCCTGTTCAATACACACAAAGTGTACTAGTGTAAACCTATAGTCAAGATAGACTAATACCAGATTATACTATAATATTTTCAATAGATTGTCCAAGTCCATCTAGGTTGTGATTTATATACTCCATAGGGAATTGATAATATGATCTTCTTTGTGACACCACACACCATATTATCTACAATATAGAATATCAGACATTTGCATTAACATTTGCAACAAATACAATATGCAAACATTTGTCCATATGATTCTCATTCAAAATTTAAGGAAATAAGGTTATTACAAAAGTGATACTTTTAGTATATAACCCTAACAATCTCCCACTTATACTCAAAGTATTGCTTTTCAGTATACTGTTACAAATCTCTCACTTATACTTAAAGTCATGCTGTTACACATCTGACTCCCATTCCCTTAACATGACAATCAAAAGCCTTAGCTGGTAAGCTCTTTGTAAAGGGATCAGCTAGGTTGTCGGCTGATGCTATCTTGATCACAGCAACTTTTTCTTTCTTTACGAAATCTTGTATCAGGTGGTACTTGCGCTCAATGTGTTTACCTGTCTTATGGGCTCGTGGTTCCTTCGAGTTTGCAACTGCACCACTATTATCACAATAAAGTGTAATAGACTTAGGCAAACTAGGTACCATATCTAAGTCCAACAAAAATTTCTGACCCAAACCGCTTCTTTGGCTGCCTCAGAGGCTGCCACATACTCGACTTCCATGGTGGAATCAGTAATACATTTTTGCTTGATACTCCTCCACAAAATGGCTCCACCTTCCAAAGTAAACAAATAACCTGAGGTAGATTTCCTGGAATCCCTATCTGACTGAAAATCTGAGTCTGTATACCCCAAAGGAACTAAACTATCTGCCTGGTAAACTAGCATATACTCTTTAGTCCTTTTTAGGTACTTCAAAATATGCTTTACGACAATCCAACGCTCTCATCCTGGGTTAGACTGATATCTGCTAACCATGCCTGCGGTAAAGCAGATGTCTGGTCTCGTACATAGCATTGCATACATTAAGCTTCCTACTGCTGAAGCATAAGGAACTGCCTTCATGTTCTCTATCTCTTTAGGTGTCCTCGAACACTGTTCCTTTGATAGAGCAATTTTATGTCTAAAAGGTAAGAAACCTTTCTTAGAATTTTGCATTCTAAAACGAGTTAGAACAGTATCGATATAGGAAGCTTGGGATAAGCCCAACATCCTTTTCTTGCGATCTCGTAGAACTTTGATCCCAAGGATGTGACCTACTTCTCCTAAGTCCTTCATATCAAATTGTTTGGATAACCATACCCTTACATCAGATAACACCTTCACATTATTTCCAATGAGCAAGATGTCATCCACATAATGTACTAGAAACACCACCCCATTTTTGTCATACTTTCTGTATATACATGATTCATCCTGACATTGATCAAATCCATAGGATTTTATCACCTGATCGAAATATATGTTCAAAGATCTGGAAGCTTGCTTAAGTCCATAAATAGACTTCTTGAGCTTACAAACAAGATACTCTTGGCCCTTTTCAATAAACCCATCTGGTTGCTTCATATAGATGTCTTCCTCAAGACTTCTATTAAGGAAAGTTGTCTTGACATCTATTTGCCAAATCTCATAATCGAGATGAGCCACAATAGATAAAAGAATCCGGGTAGACTTAAGCATGGCTACTGAAGAAAAGGTTTTCTCATAATCGATACCCTCTCTTTAAGTAAAACCTTTTGCTACAAGCCGAGCTTTAAAGGTTTCAACCTTACCGTCTGATCCTCTTTTTCTCTTATAGACCCAATTGTATCCAATGGCTTTTACACCAACGGGTGGTTCTACAAGCTTCCAGACCTGATTAGAATCCATAGATTCTATTTCAGATATCATTGCTTTTTGCCAAGACTCTGCATCTTTATCTTGGAGTGCTTCAATGTAGGTACAAGGATCATAATCTTGTTCCTCAGGGACGAAGTCTGACGACTCTTCCAAGAACATATATCTATCAGGTTGTATCACAACCCTCCCACTATGACGAGGCACTATCGGTTGTGGTGTAACATTTATGACACGTTGTGCAGTTATTTGTGGTTCATCCTCTTGTACTGTTGGTACTGAAGTACATGGTGTCTCACCTCTCAGTTCTTCTAAAACAACTCTACTTATGGGTTTATGGTTCATCACATAATCTTCCTCTAAGAATCGGGCATTGGTGCTAACAATGACCTTCTGATCCTTAGGACTATAAAATAAACCTCCTTTCGTTCCTCTTGGATAGCCTACAAATAAGCGTACTTCTGTACGAGATTTCAACTTATCTGCTTTTTCATTCAGCACATGTGCTGGACTACCCCAAATACGAACATATTTCTGACTAGGCTTACGCCCAATCCACATCTATGGGAGTAAGAGGTACTGACTTAGAAGGAACCAAGTTTAGAATATAAGCTGCAGTCTCTAAGGCATATCCCCAAAATGAATCTGGCAAATCCGAATAACTCATCATTGATCTAACCATCTCCATAAGAGTTCTATTCCTTCTTTCGGCTACACCATTCTGCGAGGGCATTCCAGGTGCAGTCAATTAGGATGCAATCTCAGCCTCTGATAAATAATCCCTAAACTCTCCAAAGAGGTACTCGCCACCACGATCTTATCGTAATAACTTGATACATTTTCTATGACGTTTCTCCGTTTCAGTCTTGTACTCTTTGAATTTCTCAAAGCACTCAGACTTACGGCGCATCAAATAAATGTATCCATACCTTGAATAATCGTCAATAAATGTGACAAAAAATTCAAAGCTACCTCTAGCTTGGATAGTCATGGGTCCATATAAATCAGAATGAACCAATTCTAACACATCTTTGGCCCTATACCCCTTTGCCGTAAAAGGCCTTTTGGTCATTTTACCTTCCAAGCAGGATTCACAGACTGGTAGTGCCTTAACTTTCAATGAACTCAAAGGTTCATCTTCAACCAGTCTTTGAATATTTCTTAGGTTAATATGCCACAATCGCAAGTGCCAAAGATATGTTTTGTTCATACAAGAAGGTTATTTTCTCTTATTTAAGTTAGATGACATATTATTCATTTCCATAAGTTGTATTATGGGCAAAATAGGATTAATGGCATACAGATTATCAACCAATGCACTAGAATAGATAAAATATTTATTCTTTCTAATAACAATATTGTCATTAAAATAAACTGAATATCCATCCTTAACTAACATAAAAACAGAAACTAAATTCCTTCTAAGTGAAGGTGCACAAAGACAATCTTTCAATGTCAAAGACTTATTTTTTCCAAAAGATAGTAACATCTCCTAATACAACGACCGATACTTTTGTAGCATCACCCACGAACAAGCATATCTCTCCATCATTGAGCCATCTAGTTTCCTGAAACCCCTATAATGTATTGCAGACATGATTAGTGACTCATGTATCTACACACCAGGTGCCTATAGATAACACCGCTAAACATGTTTCAACTACTAGTAAATGAGATATACCTTCTTTGTTCCCTTGTTTGAGAAGTGGATAATCAGTCTTCCAATGTCCTGATCCTTTGCACTTGAAACATTTGCCTTTCAGCTTTTTTACTGCGCCTTGAGGTCATATGCCCTTCTTTGCTGAGTTTGTCTGTTTCTGAATGTTATTCTTCTTCTTACCGCCTTTTGGCTTAGAAGTAGAAGCCTTTTCAGAAACAAAAATATGACCATTCTGTCTAAAGAGAGATTCAGCATCATGTAGCTCTTTTGCAAGTTCTGCCAAACTATACAACCTTTTGTTCATGTTATAATTAAGGCAGAAATTGTTAAAACTTTTAGGCAGAGTCCCAAGAATGATATCGACCTACGATTTCCCATCGATTTTAGCTCCAAGGATCTCCATCTCATTCAGATGATCCATCTGTCACTACCACACTTCTAGTTTGAGGGTATTTGTGTCATTTTGAATTTATTTGAAATTAATATATATTTATTAGAATGGTGTGATTTTAATATTATTTAATTAGTTGCCATGTGTTGTGATTAGCCCTAACCTAGATTGGACCTAACCTAGATTAGTCATAGTTAGTCTAGTTAGCCATGGTTAGTATTAGTTATTCATGATTAATTTTGGTTCAGTCATGGTTAGTTTGAGCTAACTAGGTTGCAACTTAGACTAGTTTGTAAACCTAGATTTTGGAACCTTGATTTGACTAGATGATAGGAGATCCATTGATCTATTTCCCAAAACCCTAACCCTAGAAATTAGGGCCGGCCGCCTAGGGATCCATCCCCTATTTAATGCCTCCCAAAAATTACTTGCCTCTTTTGTTCATTCCTACCATTTTCAAGAGCAAAGGTTTGTTCTTCCTTCAACCTTTTCTATTTTCATCAATACTCATCCATTTTCATTCAAATTTCCTGTATTGAAATCTAAATACTGTTCTTCTACTGTTGGTGGAGGTTAACCTCAGTTTTGGACTCTATTAGGGCTTTGAGCTAGCTAGGAAGGATCTCCATTATTGGACTTTCTTGAGAAGGAGCAACACATAGGTAACTTCCTATTTAGCCATTAGTTTTCTGATTTCTTGGCATTTTTGCATAGCCCTAGGTGTCCTCTAACTGTAGGAATAGATTTTGTGTGGAGTCATGTCCTTTATTTGTCCGTATCGGACACGTATCAGTCTAGGTTTAGTAGTGTTCGATGAAATGCCACAGTGGACTTTTTATCATTATTTTCGAAATATATTTGAATAGGAAAACTCCTTTTTGTGTGGCTTTTCGATTTCCTTGAGACTGAGCTAGATTCGAGTCCAGTACTTGTCGTGTTGGACTCGTGGACACAGCTACGCGCGTGCGGCCAGCAGTGCCCTGCTGTTTCAGGTGCTGTAGGACACGTGGACACGTAAGATTAGACACAGAGCTTGGGGCAATATCTGACACAACACCCCCAAGGCCTCATGTCCAATGGACTTGTGTCGAGAGTGCTAGGACTCGTGCACTGGTAGCACGGTCTGTGTCCAGTCGTGCATTCTATGTTCGTATGATTCTGGACACGCTCGTGTCCTATTTTTGGATACTATACTGTATGAATAACACGTGCACATGTTAGTCACTAACTACCAACCATTAACCTACTTGTTAATTGTTATTTCAATTTCAAAAATTAGAAATCCCTATTTTTTGATACAGTTAAGTATCAGTGAGATTAACACACTGTTTTCTCCATTTTGATTTACATTTGAATGTTGATATCATGTAATCTAATATGGTTTAGTTGTTGTTATGTATAGATATCATGTTAGGGTATGTGTTTAGCATGAATATGAGTGTTCGAATTTACATTTAGGGAATCCTTTTTCCTGAAACTGAAATCTGTTTAATGTGGGTTCCAAAAATTTGAATGGGTTTAGCTCATGTTATAACTAATTTGTGTTGTAAAGAAACCTGGGTTTTAACCATGTGCTAAAGATTTAGTTTTCACATTTCATTTTTGAATTGGCAGCTTAATTGGGATTTGCAATAACTGATACATTGTTTCTGAAACTGAACTTGAGAGCATGGACTGTCACACATGAGAATGAATATATGCTATTATTTTTCTGTCATTCGATTTAGTTAGGCCTTGAATTCATTATTCTAGTCACACTCTTGAACTGTTAAACTGATATTTAACCTCTAAACTCTCATGTACACAGCCACCCATATCCCACTGTCATAGTTCCTGAGAACAATGCCATTTTACTTAAACTGAGATTAGTTTTAGGACTGAAACATTGTTCTTTTCAAATCTGTGAATTTATACACATACTCGCCCACCTACCTATTCTGTCACATGTAATCTAATGTACACACACCTACACTAATCTGAAAACTGAAATTGAACTGGGATTATATACAATGTACACACACAGATTAGTTTTCTAAACGTACTGAAATATGAGATTACACACCTTGACACATACATATCCTACTGTCACACAAACCTGAGACACTGTTTTGACATATACACACTGTCAAGACTAGGTTACCCATTGTTAAACTGAATGTATATAGGCTGTTGTACACATGAATTATCAGGGGACTGAGACATATGAGACACACACACATATGCCTTGTTTTCCCCTCTCTAACTCTCTATATATATACATGTATATATATATCTATATATATATATATATATATATATATATATATATATATATATATATATATATATATATAACTAATGTGAAATTTGTAATACAATATAGGATTGCCTATATAAATATTGTGTGTTTAAATGTATGAAATTTGTATGTGTATAGCCTATGGCATATAACCTAGATAACATAGCCTATGGTAACCTTGTGTGGTCTTGTGTATATGAAATATACACATGTGTAGAGTCATATAGACTTGTGTATGGTGTATACTTGCTAGGGTAGACAGGTTAGGCCTAGTGAGACTTGATTAGATCTAGGTTGACCTAGTTGACCTAACTTTGACTATTTAGTTGACTGAAGTTGACCAGGGTTGACTTTGGTCTAGGATTGACCTAATATCATGTAGACTGCATCATAGTAGCTTACTTTATTAGTTGGACATGTTGTGACTTGTACTGTTCTGATTAGGAGCCAGACACCACTCCTCAGGCATTATTTTCTTTCAGACATTCAAGATATCAGGCGAGTATATTTTCTGACCGTTTTATACTTGATAGGATTTACATTTACGCTTTAGATTACTTTACTTGATGCTGTCACGATGTTTAACATGGATTGGTACTATATGGATCCCTTCATGAGATGTTATCCCCCTCGGGAGCATCGGGTTACTGTATGTCATGTGCGTTTCACTTTCATCATGTACTCCAGTGCTTTCACCATTCATGTGCACTCTCGTGATTCATGTACTCTCATGTTCACGGAGCCCTCATGTATACAATCATGTGCACCCTATTATGGCCCTTCATATGATATCATGTGCAATAACATAACCTGTCTGGATCCTTGTGTATTAATTGGGGTACGGGGGAGTTTAAATGGTCATGTGAACAATTCCAAAGTAGTATACTCATGTGCAAACTCTTAGATTACTCATGTGCAAATTCAAGCCGTTCACATGTTCATCTTGTACTCTAAATCACTAGTTTACTGTAGTACTCTATTTATAGTATCTATTTACAATACAGCTCTCTCTTTTACTTCATGTATATTCTACAGCGTTTCATGTATCTTACTCTATTGCATATTTATATATCTTATCACATTTGAACTGCGTGAGATATACTGTGCTCGCTCCAGTCTTGACTGAACCCGTTGAAATTTTACAGACGACACTGAGAAGTTTTCTCCCACTTATTACGGAGCAGGCATAGAAGACACTCTTGAGCTGGACTCCCAGGAGGACCCAGCACTTGCTGATGATACTACCCCTGTAGACTAGGCTAGTTAGCTAGGCTAGTTCTATTTATCTTCATGTTATGTCAGATACACTTGTATATATTGGAGTTTGTACTCTAGATTTGTGAGGATGCTTATCTTAGATTTCAGCTATCTCTCTATCTTGTATTTATCACCTGTAGATTCTGTGTTTCATCTATTCTGTCGTATCGTACTTTCTTCCTTAGTTGTGATCGAGTTGTACTTATTTATGTCACCTCCATTCAGTGTATATAAACTGCACAGGTACCTTATAACTGTTAGATATATGTGACCTAGGACAGCGTTCTACCGTCGACACTGCGACGTAGGCTGGACGTAACCACTTTTCGTGCCCTTACACTGGGTGCGGGTCGTGACATGTTTTTAGTGGTGGCCCATGCAAGTCTCGTTTAGAAATGCAGTGGTATTCAAACTAGAGTATCACTGCAGCCTGCAGTAGGATTAGGATATTTTGAAGGTACTCAATCACATTAGAAAAACTTCTTATCAGATTTCGTATATCTATATTTTGCTGCTTATTGTCTTCCTTTGAATATAACTGTCCTCCTTTGCTATTTCGACTCATTCTCATCAATTGTTTCTTTTTGATCTGTCTCCAGGATGGTTGAGACGAGATCACATTGCCTGGGCCATGGGGACACATATGAGAGGTCTTCCACCTCTCGTCCACAGTAGCCAGCCCCTGGTACCGCAGCCCTAGTCATGCCAGCTGGAGTAGGCATTTCAGCTACTTTCGGAGGAGCCCCTCCACCAGTAGGGCCCAGGCCGAGTCCGGTGATTCCAGAGGTACCCCAGCAGAGGCAGCCACCTTCGGGGACAGTTGATACAGTTCAGCTGTTCTCGTTCTTCCAGCAGTTCATGGAGGCCCAGCAGTCCCAGCAGCAAAGGCAGACAACAGAGTTTAGTCGGGACATTGATCTGGCCCTGACTACAGTGGAGAGAGTAGCAGCTCAGCTAGCGGCAGTTCAGCAGCCACACCAGCCGAGGAAGAAGGGCATCAAGGATTTTCAGAAGATGCACCCGTGGGATTTCTGGGGTACAAAGGGGATCCTGTACGCCGACGAGTGGATAGAGCACATGGAGGAGATATTCAGATTGTCTGAGATTCCGATAAGGATTCAGATTGAGGCAGCGGCCAGCATGATACAGGATCTGGCCCACACTTGGTACCAGACCGACCAGCTAGTTGGTACCCCAGGGCAGACTTGGGCAGCATTCAAAAAGCTGTTCTAGAAGAAGTTTTTCTCTGATGCAGCGCTAGGAGCCCTCGAGACTCAGTTCGAGGCCTTAGTCCAGGGCAGCCAGTCCGTAGAGGAGTATGCAGGGGAGTTCTGCCATCTGGACAGATTTGTCGAAGGATTGTCCGAGACGACGAAGGCTCGGAGGTTCAGGAAGGGATTGGTAAAGGAGGTTAAGTCCTATACCAAGAGTCTCGCAGCGCTACCATTGAGGACATCCTAGTGGATGCCTTAGCCACAGAGGATGATCTTGAGCTTAGGCTCAATAGGGGCGAAACACCCAGGAAGCTAGTGGTAGCGATGGACCGGCCAAGAGGCCGCACTTTCAGCAGCAATACCAGCAGCCGCAGAGGTTCCAGCCACAGCAGTTTCAGCAACCGAGGCATCAGCCAGTGCAGCATCAGCAGTCGAGGCAGCAGCAGCCAGTCAGTTATGGTTTCTGCAAAAAACTAGGGCACGTATGGAACAACTGCAAGAAGAGGCTTAGGATGTGCCTACTCTGTGGTTCGGCAGAGCACCAGTTGAGGGAGTGCCCTCTATCTTCGGGACGAGCAGCTCCGGAAGCCGGAGTCAAGGCTCCAGGGGGACCGCAGAAGGAACCGTTGTCGACTCAGCAGCAGCGGTTCGTACAGTACCAGCACCAGGCCAGGGGAGGCCAGCAGGGGCGAGCTTTTACCATAGCGGCGGATGTAGAGGCCATCGGAGAGTTGATTGCAGGTCCGATTCTTCTCAAATCCATCCCAGCTTTTGCACTATTTGATTCTGGGGCTTCCCATAATTTCGTATCAGTATTATTTGCTATTAGACACTGTCTAGTATCTGAATCATTGCCTAGGACCTGCAAGATCACGACCGGGGGTAGTATTATCATCCTGAGTGATGTTTGCAGAGGGCAGAGTGTCATTTTGTGAGGTTAAGAGTTGGAGGTGAGCCTGCTCGTAATGTCGCTACCGAACTATAATATCGTATTAGGTATGGATTGGTTGAGCAGGCACCATGCCAGCATAGATTGTCGAGGGAGTAGAGTTCTTTTTGGGGCGCCAGGAGAGCCAGAGTTTGAGTATACCCGACGGCAGGCAGAGGAGAATGGCAGACTTTTCTGCGGAGCTTCAGTTGAGGAGCAGGCGGCTCCACATCCCTTGATTGTAGAGTTCATGGACGTCTCCCCGAAGGAGTTGCCAGGGCTTCCACCGGACAGGGATATAGAGTTCTCGATAGACTTGGTTCCCGATGCGAAACTGATTTCTCAGCATGTCTATCGAGTGAACAACGGTGAGTTGGTAGAATTGAAGAAGCAGGTAGATGAGCTGCAGGACAAGGGCTTCATCCGATTGAGTTCTTCACCTTGGGGTGCACCGGTACTCTTTGTACCCAAGAAGGATGGGTCGGTACGGATGTGTATCCACTACAGGGCACTCAACAACCTGATGATCAAGAACAGATACCCACTGCCGCAGATCGATGATCTCTTTGATCAGTTGAGCGGAGCTTGGGTTTTCTCCAATATTGATTTGAGTTCAGGTTATCACGAGGTGAAGGTGAAGGGGGAGGATATTTTGAAGACCGCTTTCAGGATGCGGTACAGACAGTTTGAGTTCTTGGTTATGCCGTTTGGGCTGACCAACGCCCAGACGGTATTTATGAACTTAATGAACAAGGTGTTCGACCAGTACTTAGACAAGTTCATGGTGGTGTTCATTGATGATATCCTGGTGTATTCCAAGACTGAGAAGGAGCACGAGGAGCACTTGAGAGTGGTTCTGGAGACACTCAGGAGGGAGAGGCTGTATGGCAAGCTCTCGAAGTGCGAGTTCTTCCTGGATAGAGTTGACTTCTTATGTCATGTGGTGACTAGAGATGGGATCTCAGTGGACCCGAAAAAGATCACAACAGTTGAGTCTTGGGAAGCGTCGACTTCAGTAGCAGAGATTAGGAGCTTCTTAGGGCTAGCAGGATATTACAGGAGGTTCGTGCAGGATTTCATCCGGATTGTAGGGCCGTTGACTCGGCTGACCTGGAAGGATGTTGAATTTGTTTGGTTAGAGGAGTGTCAGACAGCTTTTGATGAGTTAAAGAAGCGGCTTGTGATAGCTCCGATTCTGACATTGCCTTTAGGTTCATGAGGGTTCACTAACTATAGTGACGCTTCAGGGAAGGGGCTGGGTTGTGTCTTGCAACCGCATGGGAAGGTGATTGCCTATGCTTCCAGGCAGTTACGTCCCCATGAGAGGAACTACCCTACCTACGACCTGGAGCTGGCAGCAGTAATTTTTTCTCTGAAGTTGTGGAAGCACTACTTGTATGGAAAGAGGGTGGAGATCTTCACAGATCATAAGAGTTTGAAGTATGTGTTTACACAAAAGGAGCTCAACATGAGGCAGCGCAGATGGTTAGAGCTGATGAAAGACTTCGACATCTCACTTCAGTATTACCCCGGGAAGGCCAACGTGGTTGCCGATGCCTTGAGTAGGTATCCGACAGCCATGTGTTTGACTATGGACTGTCACTTGCTTGCTGATTTGGAGAGCCTGGGGATTGAGGTGATTATGCCCGGAGTTCAGATGTAGATGTGGGGCCTACAGATTCAGTCGGACTTGGTGGAGAGGATCAAGTCGATACAGTTTGAGGACGTTGCTCTGCGGTGTCTCCGAGAGCAGGTTCGAGTAGAGCTGGGGTTGGCGAGTTTTCTCTTGCGGAGGATGGTGCCTTGAAGTACGGTTCCAGGTTATGTGTGCCTAGTGGAGAGCTCAGGGAGCAGGTTATGCAGGAGGCCCACAGATCTCAGTACTCTATACACCCTGGTGCCAACAAGATGTACCGAGATCTGAGGGAGCATGTTTGGTGGTACGAGATGAAGCGGGAGGTAGCTCGCTTCGTAGCTAGGTGCTTGGTCTATCAGCAGGTCAAGGCAGAGAGGCAGAGGCACGGAGGATTATTGCAGCCATTACCCATTCTGGAGTGGAAGTGGGAGCATATCACTATGGATTTTGTATCTGGATTGCCGCGTACACCAGAAGGAAAAGACGCGATTTGGGTCATAGTTGATAGGTTGACCAAATCGACCCACTTTTTGCCATTCAAGGTGGGTAGGTCTACAGAGAGGCTTACAGAGATGTACGGGCGTTAGATAGTCAGGATTTATGGGATTCCGGTCAGCATCATCTCGGATCGGGATAGTCGTTTTACTTTCCATTTCTGGAGGAGTCTGCAGACTAGCTTGGGCACTCAGCTCAAGTTTAGTACTGCATACCGCCCCTAGAAGGACGGACAGTCAGAGAGGACTATTCAGACGCTAGAGGATATACTGCTGATGTGCGTCTTAGATTTCGGAGGTTCCTGGAAGGATCACTTGCATTTGGTAGAGTTTGCTTACAACAACAGTCTCCAGGCCAACATTGAGATGTCACCTTTCGAGGCTCTGTACGGGCGTAGGTATCGTACACCCTTATCTTGGGATGATGTTGGCGAACGAGCTTTACTGGGACCAGAGATGGTTGTTGACGCAGCCGAGAAGATGAAGCTCATCAGGGACAGACTTCGCGTGGTGTCACCCCCAGTTTTCAGAAACAGGGGTATTTTTGTCATTTTACATTTTTGAATATTTTTAAAATTTATTTTATTATTTACGATATTATTTTGGGGTTGAAATTTATTTTATTATTTAAGATATTGTTTTGGGGTTATTTGAGTCGGGTTCGAATTTCAACTCAATCCGACTTGAAACGGGGACCCGGAGGGTAGTTTGACTCTAATGGGACCCACACACTAGTTAGACATGGTCCATATGATATTAATTTTAGTCCACATGATATTAATTTTAGTTATTAGTTAGACTAATTATTTATGGATAGGTTTAGTTTAATTAGAGACCTAAAACTAGACTAAATTGACCTCAACCTTTAACCCATTCCTAATTTAAATCAAATAGATTAGTGGAGGGCATTTTGGACATTCAAATAGGGGACACCTCACCCTTTTTGGGCATCCACCTATGGGAGGATAAGGAGTGAGTCACACCTTCATTCATTTATTTTCATCCACTTTCTCTCTCTCGTTCTTCCCCAAATTAATTTAGAGATGAACCTCCATTGATTTCATCTCCAAATCAACCCTTTTTTCCACCAAATCTTCTTCATTTCTCCTCTACTCCATGGTTAGAGGGTGCTAGCCAAGTTTGGGAGGATTCGGAGCTCGTTCGTGTCCTTTTGGAATCTTTACGTGTCGGTGCCGTGTCGGAAGGCTTTTCCTTTGAATCTCTCTCCCGGAAGGTATAATTTCTCCTCTAATCTATCCCTACATGCATATAGAAATATTTTGATCCCATAGGAATGACCCCCATGGTTGTATCTCCATTTATGTCCATTTCGTGTCCATTTGGAGGTCATAGGAGTGTCCTTTGTGTTGTGGTTGTGTACATGTGGAAAAACTCCAAATTTGGACACACTATGTGTTGTTGTTATGTATGAATGAATTATTACATGTTTAATCTCATATTTTTGTATTGGAGATGTGTTCTATAGTGTCTCATATATATATATATATATATATATATATATATATATATATATATATATATATAAGTGTAGAGGGTGAGTTCTTGATATATTATGTTATATACTTGTGTTTCTTTTGTCTCAAACTACCTAAATTCGTCATAATATTTATTCACATTTTTAGTAGCTAGAGCAACTTAGAAATGCCATAACTTTTAGCTCATAACTCCAATTAACCTCCCATTTTTTTAAAAGAAACATATCGAAGATAGTTTTCCAAATATATATTTTAATAAGCCAAATTCGTTGTAGAACTTTCTGTAGAATTGTTTGAGTGTCAGCTGTATAAAAGACGAACGTATTTCGGTGTTTTTGCAATTCCGGGAGCTACCGGACACGAAAATGCGATCCGTTTAAAGTTTCGGAAAGCTAACACGAAGATCTATAACATAATTTAATCCTTGAATTTAGTGAATACCCAATTGGTACAGTATTGGTTTTAAGTAGAAGTGTGACTATACGATATATGCATTTTGTGTAACCTATGAGCCTATGTAGTATGAATATTAAATGAATATAGAGTATGTAATGCATGATATGTTAGATGAATAAAATTATATATATATATATATATATATATATATATATATATATATATTTTTATATATTTTATATATATATATATATATATATATATAAAATATATATATATATATATATATATATATATATATATATATATATATATATATTCTTTTTACATTAATGTATATATATGGTTGAATGCAAACATGTAGGAATGTAATTAATATAATGCATATACGTAATGCATGAATGAAAGAATGATATACAATGTATGCATGAAAGTATATATGAGTGCTAGATATGAATACAAGATATATATGTAATGATAGATATGAATGCATAATGTATAAATATTGTAATGCAATATATAATGATAACATGTATGGTAATGTAGAGTATATGATGCAAGCATGAATGAATGGAGGAAATACATGTATATAGGTAATATAGAATGTAATATATGAATACAAGCATGCAAGATTATGTATTGTATCCATATATGATGTATTCAACTTAAAGATAATGTAATATATGAAAGGAATGAATGATAATATATAACATGATATGTAAGGTAATATAAGGTATGAAACATATGATGTGTACATGTTTGTATGTCTCTATGTTAATGTATAAAATGATAAGAATATACAATGTATGCATATGTATAAAACATGTAGGTAATGCATAGATAAATGAATGAAATGAATGTTTGCAATATGTTAATATAAATACAAGTATCTAATATGCATGAATGTAAGTATAATATAATACAAGTATACATGTATGTATCATGTAATGTAATATACATGATATGTATGTATACATGTATACAATATAAGTATGTATGCATGTATGTATTTCTATAAACTGAGTTAACCTATAACCTTTTACACACATTCATTCATACACCCTTTGACATCATGTATCCCATGTCACATACTCCTACCTATCACTAAATTTTAGAACATTAGCACATATCCTTTCACACATGCCAAACACACACATACTCACTTACTCTTTTACCTCTCTTTCCCTCTCTCTCTCTCTCTATATATATATATATATATATATATATATATATATATATATATGTGTGCCTATATATATAGCTTTTCTATATATATATCTATGTATATGAATATGTGAATGTGAATAATATATACATTATATGACTAAGTTTGTGTGCCTTGTTAGCTTATGGTTTAGTTTTGTGCTTGGTTTAGTAAGTGACTTAGGCTATGAGTTAGTAGCTATCATGGATACTTGATTTGTATATACTTAGTTTGTTTAGACCTAGAATTGACTAACTAGACTAGTTGACCATTGTTGACCCAACCCTAGCTAGTTTGACCATAGTTGACTAGAGTTGACCTAGTTTGACTTTATAGTTGACCAAAGTTGACTTTGACCTAGATTGACTTAGAATCATATAGAATGTATTATAATTTCAATTACCATATAAATTGAACTCTTTATAACCTACGTTGCTATAACTAGGACTCTGTGACTCCAGTTGGCCATCTTTTCATATCAGCTATTCAGGGTATCAGGCGAGTACATTCTCTGACCGTTTCATACTTGTCTGGATTTATATTCTTGCTCTAGATTAATGTACTTGATGCTGACACGATTGTTATCACGGATTGGTACTATATAGATCTTCTTTTGAGATGTTATCCCCATGTATTCACTAAATACATATTATGATGTGTGTTTCACTTACATATTGTATTTATTGAATACCCATATCCTTGTATACTCATTGTACATATTGTACTCTCATTATCACATGAGCTCCAGGGATAGACCATTGTACACTATTGTATAATATTGTACAACTATTGTATAATATTGTACATCTATTGTATAATATTGTACATCCATTGTATAACATTGTACACTATTGTATAAGATAACGTAACTGGAGTGGATCCTTGTGTATTGATTGGGAAGGGGGAGTAGAATTGGTTATGTACTCAAATCCTATTGTACAACATTGTATAACTATTGTATATGTCTATTGTACACCCACTTACAATGGAGTTACCATTGTATTGCCCTAGACCGTTTACATAACCATATTGTACTCTAAATCACAGTTGACTTACGGTTCTTACTTATCTTATATAAATATTTCCTGTTATCAAATTTCTACTATTTTTTATATACATTCTTCTTTCAGCATTTCTTGTACCTTACTCTATTGCATGCTTTATATTTTCTAACTTGATATGAACTGCGTGAGATATTTTGTGCTCGTTCCTGTCCTGACTGGACCTGTTGATAAATTTTACAGATAGCTTGGAGGTTGTCTGCTAGCCTAGAGGAGACACAGTAGAGGTTGCATAGATAGATAGGGTTTTTTATAGCTTATTTTCAGTTATCTTGAGTTGTATTTACTTACGGATTACTGTATTTGAGACTTGAGATGTATTTTGGGTTTGTGTATCTTAGACACTTAGACTTCTCTCTGCTGTATCTCTTTTGGATTTCATGTTTTATCTATCCTTATCATGCTCTACCTTAGATGTGATTGAAACTGTATTGCTATGTCACCTCCATTTGGAGTGTTTATACTGTACATGTTCCTTTATATTGTTAGATATTTTACCTAGGACAGCGTTCTACCGCCGACACTGCGGCGTAGGCTGGACATACCCACTTCTCGTGCCCTTACCCTAGGGTGTGGATCGTGACACATTTTTAGTGGTGTCCCATGCAGGTCGAGTTTGTATAGTGGTATTCGAACTAGAGTACCACTACAGCCTGCAGTAGGATTAGGATATTTTTTTGAAGGTACTCAATCACAGTTAGGATCCCTTGGGAGATTCTTGGGACGACCCTTGAGAATCTTATTTTAACTTCGATTTGAAAACTCTTCTTCCCTTGATTTGATTTATCTTTACTTCTATTGTTGAATTTGAGTTTGTATTTATTGATTTTGATGGATGATTGTTGAATTTTGAATCTTGATGTTAGCTGTTGCATCCGAGTTTGTATTTATATGATTTGATAGATTTTTGTTCATTTATGATTCTTGATGTTCGTTGATAAATTTGATTTTTGGGTATCCATTGTTGATTTAATTTAATTTTTGTCAAGATGAAATTATATGGGCTAGGTCATCTAAGTTATGGAATCTAGTCTTCTACAGTCACATTAGCCAGCATGGTGAGGATATATAGTCTGACTTTGATATATTTCTCGGGTGTGGGAATTTAAGGTTTTCACAGCCAAGCTAGCGACATCGCAAAAATATTAAATACCATGATTCTAGAGGTATGTGCCTAAGTTGAGGACTCTGTGATTATCGTAGCCTTTCTTACTAGTATGACGAGGATTTAGAGTATCATGATTTTGGATAGACGCATATGATTATCAGATTGTACCTTAAATATTTTCAAACATATTTTCTCTACTTTTGTTGCAGTCCTTCAAAAAAAAGAATTATTATTTGTTTTATTTTGTTTTGCTTCTCATTATTTGACTTAGGAGTAGCTTTAGCTATTTTTATAACCTTGTGTAACTTCTTGCTATGAGTTTTTCATAATACAATGAATCGATAGTTTTGCTAGATCTTATGTTGGATTGATATTTTAGCTCTGTGTTTCAAAATGGTTCATTCCTTAAACAGATAAGCAGAACAGATTTTATCGTTATTTCTTTCTTGCTGTTATTAAATATTGTATTAAATAATAATAATAATAATAAAACTGTCTTGATTACATCAATCACCTACTTTGCAATCTTGGTAGGAATCTGAATGTTGGTCTTGATGTAGAAATTGATTTTTATATTGGAACATGAGAATATATAGTGGACACAGACCCTTGCCTTATACATATGCATGCTACACTTTGATTTCCCACCTATCTAAATACATATTAATATGTTGTTGACGTTTAAATTCTCAAAACCCCAATATTTATGATACACTACAGTATCATAGACTGGTTCTCTGCTTTTCCAGTTTAAATTCATAAATTAAATATAAATTTTATGTTATTAGTTATGTTTACATCACTGCACATGTATGTTATACATAGGGTTTTAATTCAAAAAAAAAATGGTTGAGTTTTGTGTGTGAAATTCTCAAATCTAAGACTTTGTGCATATTAACCCTTAATACTGGATTTTAAATGTTAGTTCAATTTGTTGTTTTAAATGTAATATTTTGAGCTATATACCTTATGGTATGTAGGGATATAAATTTAGGTTTCATATTCTTATATGTTAGGTTGTGATAAACATTGGGTTGGTTGATGTTCGAATTTCTCCAAATCCTAAAACTAAATACATGTTAATATTTTGCATTGATTTCAAATGTGTAGTTCAATTTTAGATTTAATATGTAATATTGAACTGTATGCATAGCTAAATGTATGGATAGTATATTAGGGTTTTATCTCTATCATGTTAAGATGTGTTGGGAGCATTGAGTTAGTTGTGATGTTTCAAACCCTAAAATATGAAACTGCATTATGTTAATATTACACTGGTTTAAATGTTAGATTATTTTTTGATTTTGTATGTAAATGCTGAACTAAACTGGATTTAACCTTTTAATAATAAGCTATAATCCTGTACAAGTACACACACACCCTAACTTAGTATACACTGCCATGTAAACCTAATCCTTCCTCTCTATGTTATGTTTATATATCTATATAGATATATATAGAGTTTATGCATACATGTTATAATGTATATAGATACATAACTAAATCTCTACCTCTTTATATATATAGATATGGTTAGCCATGCATGTTATGAGTAAATAGGTTGGGCATTGTAGATTGTTTAACCAATATACCATGAGTAGTGTAACTTGATAGCTATTATTTTGAAACCCAAATCCTCCTATACTTACATGTATATTTCACATACACACATGCCTACTATCTAACCATATGAACATGTCCACATACATCCATACACACACGAACCACATAACCTTACATAATGCTAGTTTTTCTTTCTCTAACACTCTCTCTCTATATATATATATATATTGTGATTGGATTTCAATGCAATTGACTTTCATTCTTTAACTTTTGATTGTGACTTTCTTTGAATAGTACCCCTTTATAGATAATTGGTAGTCATCTTTATTTATTTTTGATAAGTACCAGTTTCATATAGGATGGTAGACTGCCTTACAGTTTTGATGATTATTATTTCTGTATCTTTTCTAATTTAGCACCCTAGATTGCTTGTGTGTTTTGATACCCTATGACCGTTTTGGTTAGCAAGACTAGTATACCTAGACGAGACTTCACTACCACCGTATACCATGATCCTGTATGTCGTCCTTGATTTGTTTAAGTTCTGGGACTTTGATTGTGGGGGTTTAACCTAGAAGGAGTATGAACATTTTAATTTCGAGGACAAAATTTTTTAAGGTGGATAAATTTGTCACCCCCAGTTTTCAGAAACATGAGTATTTTTGTCATTTTACATTTTTGAATATTTTTAAAATTTATTTTATTATTTATGATATTATTTTGGGGTTGAAATTTATTTTATTATTTATGATATTGTTTTGGGGTTATTTGAGTCGGGTTCGAATTTCAACTCAATCCGACTTGAAACGGGAACCCGGGGGGTAGTTTGACTCTAATGGGACCCACACACTAGTTAGGCATGGCCCACATGATATTAATTTTAGTCCACATGATATTAATTTTAGTCAGTAGTTAGACTAATTATTTATGGATAGGTTTAGTTTAATTAGAGACTTAAAACTAGACTAAATTGACCTCAACCTTTAACCCATTCCTAATTTAAATCAAATAGATTAGTGGAGGGCATTTTGGACATTCAAATAGGGGACACCTCACCCTTTTTGGGCAGCCACCTATGGGGGGATAAGGAGTGAGTCACTCCTTCATTCATTTGTTTTCATCCACTTTCTCTCTCTTGTTCTTCCCCAAATTAATTTAGAGATGAACCTCCATTGATTTCATTTCCAAATCAACCCTTCCTTCTACCAAATCTTCTTCATTTCTTCTCTACTCCATGGTTAGAGGGTGCTAGCCAAGTTTGGGAGGATTCGGAGCTCATTCGTGTCCTTTTAGAATATCTACGTGTCGGTGCCGTGTCGGAAGGCTTTTCCTTTGAATCTCTCTCCCGAAATGTATAATCTCTCCTCTAATCCATCCCTACATGCATATAGAAATATTTTGAACCCATAGGAATGACCCCCATGGTAGTATCTCCATTTATGTCTATTTCGTGTCCATTTGGAGGTCATAGGAGTGTCCTTTGTGTTGTGGTTGTGTCCATGTGGGAAAACCTCAAATTTGGACACACTATGTGTTGTTGTTATGTATGAATGAATCATTACATGTTTAATCTCATATTTTTGTATTGGAGATGTGTTCTATAGTGTCTTCTATATGTATGTATATATATATATATATATATATATATATATATATATATATATATATATATATATATATATATATATATATATATAATATATATATATTTTTTTTTATTTTTTTTATTTTTTTTATATATATATATTAGTGTAGAGGGTGAGTTCTTGATATATTATGTTATATACTTGTGTTTCTTTTGTCTCAAACTACCTAAATTCGTCATAATATTTATTCACGTTTTTAGTAGCTAGAGCAACTTAGAAATGCCATAACTTTTAGCTCATAACTCCAATTAACCTCCTATTTTTTTAAAAGAAGCGTATCGAAGTTAGTTTTCCAAATATATATATTTTAATAAGCCAAATTCGTTGTAGAACTTTCTGTAGAATTGTTTGAGTGTCAATTGTACGAAACACGAACGCATTTCGGTGTTTTCGCGATTTCGGGAGCTTCCGGACACGAAAATACGATCCGTTTAAAGTTTCGGAAAGCTAACACAAAGATCTATAACATACACGAAGATCTATAACATACTTTAATACTTGAATTTAGTGAATGCCCAATTGGTACAGTAATGGTTTTAAGTAGAAGAGTGACTATACGATATTTGCATTTTGTGTAACCTATGAGCCTATGTAGTATGGATATTAAATAAATATAGAGTATGTAATGCATGATATGTTAGATGAATGAAATAATATATATATATATATATATATATATATATATATATATATATATATATATATATATATATATATATATATATGATATATATTCTTTTTACATTAATGTATATATATGGTTGAATGCAAGCATGTAGGAATGTAATTAATATAATGCATATAAGCAATACATGAATGAAAGAATGATATACAATGTATGCATGAAAGTATATATGAATGCTAGATATGAATACAAGATATATATCTAATGATAGATATGAATGCATAATGTATAAATATTGTAATGCAATATATAATGATAACATGTATGGTAATGTAGAGTATATGATGCAAGCATGAATGAATGGAGGAAATACATGTATATAGGTAATATAGAATGTAATATATAAATACAAGCATGCAAGATTATGTATTGTATCCATATATGATGTATTCAACTTAACGATAATGTAATATATGAAAGGAATGAATGATAATATATAACATGATATGTAAGGTAATGCAAGGTATGAAACATATGATGTGTGCATGTTTGTATGTCTCTATGTTAATGTATAAAATGATAAGAATATACAATGTATACATATGTGTAAAATATGTAGGTAATGCATAGATGCCTGAATGAAATGAATGTTTGCAATATGTTAATATAAATACAAGTATCTAATATGCATGAATGTAAGTATAATATAATACAAGTATACATGTATGTATCATGTAATGTAATATACATGATATGTATGTATGCATCTATAAAATATAAGTATGTATGCATGTATGCATTTCTATAAACTGGGTTAACCTATAACCTTTTACACACATTCATTCATACACCCTTTGACATCATGTATCCCATGTCACATACTCCTACCTATCACTAAATTTTAGAACATTAGCACATATCCTTTCACACATGCCAAACACACACATACTCACTTACTCTTTTACCTCTCTTTCACTCTGTCTCTCTCTCTCTCTCTCTCTCTCTATATATATATATATATATATATATATATATATATATATATATATATATATATATGTATGTGCCTATATATATAGCTTTCCTATATATATCTATGTATATGAATATGTGAATGTGAATAATATATATACATTATATGACTAAGTTTGTGTGCCTTGTTAGCTTATGGTTTAGTTTTGTGCTTGGTTTAGTAAGTGACTTAGGCTATGAGTTAGTAGCTATCTTGGATACTTGATTTGTATATACTTAGTTTGTTTAGACCTAGAATTGACTAACTAGACTAGTTGACCATTGTTGACCCAACCCTAGCTAGTTTGACCACAGTTGACAAGAGTTGACCTAGTTTGACTTTATAGTTGACCAAAGTTGACTTTGACCTAGATTGACTTAGAATCATGCAGATTGTATTATAATTTCAATTACCATATAAATTGAACTCTTTATAACCTATGTTGCTATAACTAGGACTCTGTGACTCAAGTTGGCCATCTTTTCATATCAGCTGTTCAGGGTATCAGGCGAGTATATTCTCTGACCGTTTCATACTTGTCTGGATTTACATTCTTGCTCTAGATTAATGTACTTGATGCTGACACGATTGTTATCACGGATTGGTACTATATGGATCTTCTTTTGAGATGTTATCCCCTTGTATTCACTAAATACATATTATGATGTGTGTTTCACTTACATATTGTATTTATTGAATACCCATATCCTTGTATACTCATTGTGCATATTGTACTCTCATTATCACATGAGTTCCAGGGATAGACCATTGTACACTATTGTATAACATTGTACAACTATTGTATAACATTGTACATCTATTGTATATTGTACATCCATTGTATAACATTGTACACTATTGTATAAGATAACATAACTGG
Source organism: Iris pallida (assembly GCA_029216955.1). Lineage (NCBI taxonomy): Eukaryota > Viridiplantae > Streptophyta > Magnoliopsida > Asparagales > Iridaceae > Iris > Iris pallida. Next base: position 8,860,514 of record JANAVB010012999.1, on the reverse strand, counting down.
AGTGGATCCTTGTGTATTGATTGGGGAGGAGGAGTAGAATTGGTTATGTACTCAAATCCTATTGTACAACATTGTATAACTATTGTATATGTCTATTGTACACCCACGTACAATGGAGTTACCATTGTATTGCCCTAGACCGTTTACATAACCATATTATACTCTAAATCACAGTTGGCTTACGGTTCTTACTTATCATATATAGATATTTTCTGTTATCAAATCTCTACTGTTTTTTATATACATTCTTCTTTCAGCGTTTCCTGTACCTTATTCTATTGCATGCTTTATATTTCCTAACTTGATATGAACTGCGTGAGATGTTTTGTGCTCGCTCCTATCCTGACTGGACCTGTTGATAAATTTTACAAATAGCTTGGAGGTTGTCTGCTAGCCTAGAGGAGACACAGTAGAGGTTGCATAGATAGCTAGGGTTTTCTTATAGCTTATTTTCAGTTATCTTGAGTTGTATTTACTTACGGATTACGGTATTTGAGACTTGAGATGTATTTCTGGGTTTGTGTATCTTAGACACTTAGACTTCTCTCTGCTGTATCTCTTTTGGATTTCATATTTTATCTATCCTTATCATGCTCTACCTTAGATGTGATTGAAACTGTATTGCTATGTCACCTCCATTTGGAGTGTATATACTGTACAAGTACCTTTATATTGTTAGATGTTTTACCTAGGACAGCGTTCTACCGCCGACACTGCGGCGTAGACTGGACGTACCCACTTCTTGTGCCCTTACTCTAGGGTGCGGGTCGTGACACGTGGCGCAGGACAGTCATCGACACTAGGCCGATAGCCACCGGAGGCCCTTAGAGTTTGAGGTACAGTTTAGAGATAGGATTAGAAGTTGGTTGTTGTTTGTTTTGTTGTTTGATCATGTTTGATTATTTGGTAACATGAGACCTTATTTGTGTTTAGGTCGGAGACATGGTTTTTCTGCGGATATCTCCGACTCGTGGTACCATACGTTTTGGTGGAGGTGGGAAGCTTAGCCCGCGCTTCAACGGACCTTTCGTGATCAGCAGGAGAGTCGGTGACGTGGCATACAGGCTAGACTTGCCACATGCACTAGTGGGTGTCCACAACGTATTCCACGTATCACAGTTAAGACGGTACGTGGCTGACCCTAGCCATGTACTCGATCACTCGGATATTGAGGTGGGACCTACTCTCAGTTATCCAGAACAGCTAGTGGAGATTCTGGATCGCCAAGAGAAGGTACTGAGAAACCATGTGGTACCTTTGGTTCACATCGTATGGAGGCATCATTCTCCAGGAGAGTCTACCTGGGAGCGGGAAGATGAGATGCGCGAGCGATACCCTTATCTTTTTGGACCATGAGGTATAATTGTCTATCCTTCTCATCTGTTTAGTTTTGTCTTTCAATTTTGAGGGCAAAATTTTTTTAAGGAAGGTAGATTTGTCACTACCACATTTCTAGTTTGAGGGTATTTTTGTCATTTTGAATTTGTTTAAAATTAATATATATTTATTGGAATGGTATGATTTTAATATTATTTTATTAGTTGCCATGTGTTGTGATTAGCCCTAACCTAGATTGGACCTAACCTAGATTAGTCATAGTTAGTCTAGTTAGACATGGTTAGTATTAGTTAGTCATGATTAATTTTGGTTAAGTCATGGTTAGTTAGAGCTAACTAGGTTGCAACTTAGACTAGTTTGTAAACCTAGATTTTGGACCCTTGATTTGACTAGATGATAGGACATCCATTGATCTATTTCCCAAAACCCTAACCCTAGAAATTAGGGCCGGCCACCTAGGGATCCATCCCCTATTTAATGCCTCCCAAAAATTACTTGCCTCTTTTGTTCATTCCTCCTTTCTCAAGAGCAAAGGTTTATTCTTCCTTCAACATTTTCTATTTTGATCAATACTCATCCATTTTTATTCAAATTTCTTGCATTGTAATCTAAATACTGTTCTCCTACTGTTGGTGGAGGTTAACCTCAGTTTTGGACTCTATTGGGGCTTTGAGCTAGCTAGAGAGGATCTCCATTATTGGACTTTCTTGAGAAGGAGCAACACATAGGTAACTTTCTATTTAGCCATTAGTTTTCTGATTTCTTCGCATATTTGCATAGCCCTAGGTGTCCTCTAACTGTAGGAATAGATTTTGTGTGGAGTCGTGTCCGTATCGGACACGTATCAGCCTAGGTTTAGTAGTGTTCGATGAAATGCCACAGTGGACTTTTCATTATTATTTTTGAAATATATTTGAATAGAAAACTCGTTTTTGTGTGGTTTATCAATTTTCTTGAGACTGAGCTTGATTCGAGTCCAGTACGTGTCGTGTTGGACTCGTGGACACAGCTACGCACGTGCGGCCAGCAGTGCCCTGCTGTTCGTGTGTTCGTGCAGGTGCTGTAGGACACGTAGACACGTGAGATTGGACACAGAGCTTGGAGCAATGTCTGACATGACACCCCTGAGGCCTCGTTTCCAATGGACTTGTGTCGAGAGTGCTAGGACTCGTGCACTGGTCGCAAGGTTTGTGTCCAGTCGTACGTTCTGTGTTTGTGTGGTTCTGGACACGCTCGTGTCCTGTTTTTCGACACTATACTGTATGAATAATACGTGCACATGTTAGTAACTAACTACCAACCATTAACCTACTTGTTAATTGTTATTTCAATTTCAAAAATAGGAAATCCCCATTTTTTGATACTGTTAAGTATCAGTGAGATTAACACACTGTTTTCTCCATTTCCATTTACATTTGAATGTTGATACCATGTAATCTAATATAGTTTAGTTGCTGTTATGTATAGATATCATGTTAGGGTATGCGTTTAGCATGAATATGAGTGTTCGATTTTACATTTAGGGAATCCTTTTTTCTGAAACTGAAATCTGATTAATGTGGGTTCCTGAAATTCGAATGGGTTTAGCTCATGTTATAACTAATTTGTGTTGTAATGAAACCTGGGTTTTAACCATGTGCTGAAGATTTAGTTTTCACATTTTATTTTCGAATTGGCAGCTTAATTAGGATTTGCAATAACTGATACACTGTTTCTGAAACTGAACATGATAGCATGGACTGTCACACATGAGAATGCATATATGCTATTATTTTCCTGTCATTCGATTTAGTTAGGCCTTGGATTCATTGTTCCAGTCACACTCTTGGACTGTTAAACTGATATTTAACCTCTAAACTCTCATGTACACAGCCACCCATATCCCACTGTCATAGTTCCTGAGAACAATGCCATTTTACTTAAACTGAGATTAGTTTTAGGACTGAAACATTATTCTTTTCAAATCTGTGAATTTGTACACACACTCACCCACCTACTTATTTTGTCACATGTAATCTAATATACACACTCCTACACTAATCTGAAAACTGAAATTGAACTGGGATTATATACAATGTACACACACTGATTAGTTTCCTAAACGCACTGAAATCTGAGATTACACACCTTGACACATATATCCCACTATCACACAAACCTGAGACACTGTTTTGACATATACACACTGTCAAGACTGGGTTACCCATTGTTGAATTGAATGTATATAGGCTGTTGTGCACAGGAATTATCAGGGGACTGAGACATATGAGGCACACACACATATGCCTTGTTTTTCCCTCTTTAACTCTCTATGTATATATATATATATATATATATATATATATATATATATATATATATAATGTGAAATTTGTAATACAATATAGGATTGCCTATATGAATAGTGTGTGTATAAATGTATAAAATTTGTATGTGTATAGCCCATGGCATATAACCTAGATAACATAGCCTATGGTATCCTTGTGTGGTCTTGTGTATATGAAATATACACATGTGTAGAGTCATATAGACTTGTGTATGGTGTATACTTGCTAGGGTAGACAGGTTAGGCCTAAAGAGACTTGATTAGGTCTAGGTTGACCTAGTTGACCTAACTTTGACTATTTAGTTGACTGAAGTTGACCAGGGTTGACTTTGGTCTAGGATTGACCTAATATCATACAGACTGCATCATAGTAGCTTACTTTATTAGTTGGACATGTTGTGACTTGTACTGTTGTGATTATGAGCCAGACACCACTCCTCAGACAGTATTTTCTTCCAGACATTCAAGATATCAGGCGAGTATATTCTCTGACTATTTCATACTTGATAGGATTTAAATTTACGCTCTAGATTACTTTACTTGATGCTGTCACGATGTTTAACACGGATTGGAACTATATGGATCCCTTCATGAGATGTTATCCCCCTCGGGAGCATCGAGTTACAATATGTCGTGTGCGTTTCACTTTCATCATGTACTCCGGTGCTTTCAACATTCATGTGCACTCTTGTGATTCATATACTCTGATGTTCACGGAGCCCTCTTGTATACAATCATGTGCACCCTATTATGGGCCTTCATGTGATATCATGTGTAATAACATAATCTGTCTTGATCCTTATGTATTGATTGGGGTACGGGGGAGTATAAATGGTCATGTGAACAATTTCAAAGTAGTATACTCATGTGCAAACTCTTAGATTACTCATGTACAAATTCAAGCCGTTCACATGTTCATCTTGTACTTTAAATCACTAGTTCACTTTAGTTCTCTATTTATAGTATCTATTTACATTACAGCTCTCTCTTTTACTTCAGGTATATTCTACAGTATTTCATATATCTTACTCTATTGCATATTTATATATCCTGTCACATTATAAAATGCGTAAGATGTACTGTGCTCACTCCAGTCCTGACTTGACCTGTTGAAATTTTACAGACGATACTGAGGAGTTCTATCCCACTTATTACGGAGCAGGCATAGACGACACTCTTGAGCTGGACTCGCAGGAGGACCCAGCACTTGCTGATTATACTACCCCTGTAGACTAAGCTAGTTAGCTAGGCTAGTTCTATTTATCTTCATGTTATATCAGATATACTTGTATATATTGGAGTTTGTACTCTAGATTTGTGAATATGTTTATCTAAGATTTCAGCTATCTCTCTATCTTGTATTTGTCACCTGTGGATTTTGTGTTTCATCTATTCTGTCGTATCGCACTTTTTTCCTTAGTTGTGATCGAGTTGTACTTGTTTATGTCACCTCCATTCGGAGTGTATAAACTGTACAGGTACCTTATAACTGTTAGATGTGTGTGACCTAGGACAGCGTTCTACCGCCGATACTGTGGCGTAGGCTGGACGTAACCACTTCTCGTGCCCTTATACTGGGTGCGGGTCATGACACCATCATCTTGAGAATATGATCCCTTACTGGTGTACCCTCAGCCATTTTTGTATTCATCAAACATTTCATAGCAAACTGCCTAGCTGCTCTACTCTGATGTCCGAAGAGTTCCTTGAGGTTATACATCATGTCATAAGCTGTGGCCATAGCCTGCTGCTGATGTTGCAGTACATTTGACATAGATGCCAGAATGTAACACCGCGCCATCTTATCTGCCTTTTTTCACTTCTTATAAGCCTCTTTGACCTCTTCATCAGAGTTAGCATCAGGCTTAGGTGGACATTCCTCAACAAGTACATATTTATACTCCTCAGCAGTCAGAACAATGTCCAAATAACGTTTCCAGTTAATATAATTAGGACCAATAAGTTTGTTTGCTTTAAGAATCACTATAAGTGGACTAAAAGAACCCATTATTAAAATTCTGAGAATCACATAAATAAAATTATGTAGGACAAAAAACTTTTTAAATTAATTAAATATTGATTCTCTCAAAATAATAATAAGAAATTCACCAATACCTTGAACACCATGAATTTAGCATGCCACGATAGTGTGGACGTATACAAATTCAACTTTGTTCAAGTAGGTTTTTCTTATTAATTTTACTATCATGTCAACATAACTTTATGACAAATAAAATTAATATATTGGTCTTGCTCTTGTCATATAAATAATAGCAGTGACTCCGATGGAGAGGATACCATTATTTGTATCTAAGTGTATACCATTACTTAATACTAAGTCCATTACCTTGTAATGAGTTCCTACAGATGGAGAAGTGAACACATACTAGGTAACTTTCTACAATTGTCCCTAAGGAAGCGTGTACTGGTGATCCGTAATTATACTCACCCGATATGGAGGAAGGCACTAAAGCCGACGCGCAAGTATAATTACAGCACCTACAAACCAGTAATGGAGACCATAGAATTTATACTAAATAAATATCCTCTCCCACTTAGTTATTTAACAATGAGGGCTTTTTTACTAGTTGATATTATGTCCATGTTGTCCATTATTAATGTAGGCTTATTTTAAAAAAAAACATCCACACAATAATAAACATGCATAATAAGAAAAAGCAAAATGACAACAAATAAGAGAAAAATATCCAACTATTATGGTCATCTTTCCTGCTCCGTCCTCAACTATCCGAATCCAAAATCTGGCGCTGCACAGATCTATTCGGGGTTCAACCTATTATGGTCATATGTCTGCCTATGGACTGCTTAAAACCAGCATATCGTCCGGTGTCAGAAACAGCCAAAAATGTGTCACGACCTGCACCCTAGAGTAAGGGCATGAGAAGTGGTTACGTCCAACCTACACCGTAGTGTCGGCGGTAGAACGCTGTCCTAGGTCAATCATCTAACAATATAAGGTACCTGTACAGTATATACACTCCGAATGGAGGTGACATAGCAAAGTACAGTCTCAATCACATTTAAGGTAGAATACGATAAGATAGATAGATATAAACGAATCCACACAAGAGATACAATAGGTAGAAGTATAAGTGTCCATGATAACATCTCCACAAACATCCAGATAAAACAAACTCCCAATATATACAATAATGTATCAATGAGAAAGACAAGGTAAGAGTCTAAGCTAGCAGTCTAAACCACTGGTGGCAGATCCTCTACTACAAGTGGGTCCAAGTCACAAGTGTTGTCTATAACTGCACCATAATAGGTAGACAACAGAGCCTCATCCTCGTCCTCTAAAATATTTTTAACAGGTCCAGTCAGAACAGGAGCGAGCATAATACATCTCAACAAATCATAACATGTTAGAAAATATAATCATGCTAGAGAATAAGATACATGAAACTGAAGAATAGTATGATATAAAGAGAGACTATAAGTAAATAGCTACAATATATAAGAGAACTAATCAGTGCTAGTGATTCAGAGTACAAGATGAACATGTGAATAGCTGGTAGGTGATTCATGACTATACTAAAGAGGTGATTCATGACTATACTACTTTAGAATTATTCACATGTTCAGTTTCTACTCTCCCATCCCCAATCAATACACAAGGATCCAGTCAAGTTACGTTAAGATTCATGACTATACTACTGGCCCATAAAGGGTGAATCAAGAGTGATTCATGAATAGATTCGTGAAGGCTCTGTGATTCATGAGAGTACAGAAATCACAAGCTGATACACGAAGATTCATGATAATAGAAGCACGAGATACATGATGTAAGTGAAACACACGAGACATGAGTATCTGATGCCCCCGAGGGGATAACATCTCATGAAGGAATCCATATAGTACTAATCCGTGCTACCAACGTGTCAGCATCAAGTAAAGTAATCTAAAGCAGAAAATATAATCCTAAACAAGATATGAAATGATCAGAGAATGTACTCGCCTGGTATCCTAAATATCTGAAGAGAATATACTGTCCGAGAAGTGGTGTCTGGCTCCTATAGAACAGTACAAGTCACTACATGTCTAAAATAGTATAATAGACGGCTACAATGCATCTACATGATGTTTGGGATCAATCTAGGCTAATGTCAACCTTTGGTCAACTCTAGTCAACTACACTAGTCAAACTAGGTCAAGCCTAACCCAAACAAGTCTAACTAAGCCTAGCCAGCCTACTCTAGCAAGCACACAACATTACAAGGCCATACCAGTCTACCAATACCAATCCACATGTGTATACATACCATATCCACATAGGCTATGTGCCATATATAGCCTATAGGCCATACATAATCCCACACATATTATACATATTAATATAAATAACATTCATATATATTTATATACCATATTATTATATCAAGCATATAGATAATATTTATGTTTACATATAGTGTGATAGGGTAAATGGGCATATGTGTACAACCTAGACTAGAGTGTGAGTCGTACCATGTGTATGTGTGATACATGCTAGAGGCTATGTGTGTGTGTCAAAATAGAAAACAGTAAACAGTATTGTGTAGGGGTATTGGGCTAGGGTGTGTAATGTGAGAGTGTAATGTGTGTGAGAGGAAGAGTGAATCATGAGTGTGTGTGTAGTGTCATAGAAAAAACTGGCTAGGGTGTTCCTCTGTGTGTGTGTTTAGCTTAGGGGTGTCAACCTCAGTTTTGTGTGAGTAAGTAAGGGGTGTGTAATGTGACAGTAGCTTATAGGTTCTCAGTAAAATAGGGCAATGTGTCAATATGACAGTTAGTTTAGATTGTGTGTGTGTGTAAACATAATGTGTGTGAACATTTGTGTGTGATACATGAATATGAATCAGTGCAATGTGTGTGTAACCTGGAATCTGTAGATAGCAGTAGATAGGTTGTCTAAACTCAGGAAAATCAGTGCCAAACAAGTGTTCTCAGGAATTAAATAAATGACAGTTTGTATAACAGTTTACATCTCCAAAAACCCATTCGAAAACCAATCTAATCCATGAATCTCCTAGTAAATCATGAATCCAACATACAAGTAATCTAATACATATGTAAATGAATTAACATGGTAATTAAACATCAACAAACAGTTTTAAAATAGAAATCTAATTTCAGAATCAACAGCAGTAAACCAAAATATCAGGAAAATGGGAAAACCCAATTCGAAAGCTAAAATCAACCAATAACCCACAAATTAGGGTTGGTAAACCATACCCCACATGTGCACGTGTCTCCCATAGTGTCTGTGTCCAACCAAGTAGACACAACCGTGTCTAAGACACTAAAACACACACAAACACTGAAACTGGACACAACATCGTGCACGCGTTCACAACACTCATGGACAAGATACGACGCAAACTAGGACATGTGCTCATGTCTGGGGGTTCGCCTAGGATAGGGCTACATCCCAGGCATCCTTCCACGTGTCCCCATTATGTCTATCACGGACACGAGATCCGTATCCGAGGGCCAACGCACGCGTACGCGCGACAGTATATTCCCCATGCACGTGACCCTGCATGTCTGACACGACGCCATTGGACTCGAGACTTGGGGACTGACATGTCAGTCAGTGCCCCCTCCTCGACACCAAAAATCAGAACACCACGTGTCCTGTACAGCGAGCACTAGGCCCCGTGTAGCAGGACAACGCGCGCGGGTCAGTGCAGCGTGTTCGTGTCCTCGTATGGATATGACACGACTCCAAATTTATAAATCATGGACACGAATCTAAAGACAAGCCCTAGATCTAGGAATTCATTCAAAAACATTTTCAAAAATAGCAAAAAGAGTTGGTTGTGGCATTTCTACAAACACCTAGTCTAGAAAAAGGATACGTGTCCGATACGGACATAAATCCTAATGCAAATAACACCAAACTTTCACTATAACTAGCGGACACCAAGATCTAGGCTACCATGCAATAAAAATAAAATTAAAATAGAATTTGAAGGGTTTACCTATAGGTTGCAAGGATCAAATAAAAGCCCCAAATCAAACGGTTCCCGTTGCTAGTCAAATCCTCTAAATTGCTCTAAAACTGAAATTACTCCTCAAGAACAGCAAGTAAAGGTTGATTAGAATCATATGCAAAATATTTGGGTCAAAAAGGATTAAAATAGATTTAATAGGAATTTAGGAAGTTGGGGATTTATCTTTCCTTCTAAAAAGTTGGTTGAGCACAAAAGAGGCAAGAATAAGTGAAGAAGACATTAAATTGGAAGGAAAACCCTAGGTTGGCCGGCCACTATGGGTTGGTTAGGGCTAGGTTCAAGTCATGGGCCTATGGGCTATGTTACATAAGTCATGAAATTCAAAATCACAAGTCATAAGTCATTTCACATATTCTTAATTCTTCCTATTGAAACTAGTTTCTAATGACTAAAATGAGGTTGACTTAAGTTAGACTAGGGTCACACCACTGTCTACTAAGTCACCATAGCTAGGGTTAGCTTCTAGGTCAGTCTACAAAGTCTCAATTAGCCCAAGTCAAAATGGCAATCACCAATTCAATAAATTAAAATAAATTCAAAATTCACCAAATGACCAAAATACCCTCAAGCTAAAATGTGGTAGTGACAAATCTACCCTCCTTAAAATAATTTTGTCCTTAAAATTAAAAGGCAAAACTAAACTGATGAGAAGGATAGACAATCATACCTCAAGATCCAAAAAGATATGGGTATCGCTCGCGCATCTCATCCTCCTGCTCTCAGGTAGACTCTCCTGGAGAATGATGCCTGCATGCGGCGCAAACCAAGGGTATCATCTGGTTTCTCAGTACCTTCTTTCGGCGATCCAGAATCTCCACAGGCAGCTCTGGATAACTAATAGTAGGTCCTAATTCAATCTTCGAATGGTCAAGTACATGGCTAGGATCAACCACATACCGTCTCAACTATGATACGTAGAATACGTTGTGGATACCCACTAGTACAGGTGGCGAGTCTAGCCTGTAAGCCACGTCACCAACTCTCTCGCTGATCACAAAAGGTCCGATGAAGCACGGGCTAAGCTTCCCACCTCTACCAAAACGTATGGTACCACGGGTCAGAGATATCCTCAGAAAAACCATATCTCCGACCTAAACACAAAGAAGGTCTCAAGTTACTAAATAATCAAACATGATCAAACAAACAAAATAAATTACCTACTTCTACTCCTATTTCTAATGTGTACCTCAAACTCCAAAGGCCTCTACTGGCTATCGGCCCAGTTCTAATGTCTGTCCTGTGCCACGCGAAGTCTGTCCCTAATGAGCTTCACCTTCTCGGCTGCATCAATAACATCTCAGGTCCCAATAAAGCTTGCTCTCCAACATCATCCCAAGATAAGGGTGTACGACATCTACGCCCATACAGAGCCTCGAAAGGTGACATCTCAATGCTGGCCTGATAACTATTGTTGTAAGCAAACTCCACCAAGTATAGATGATCCTTCTAGGAACCTCCAAAATCCAAGACGCAAGTCTGCAGCAAGTCCTCGAGCATCTGAATAGTCCTCTCTGACTGTCCGTCTGTCTGGGGGTGGTATATAGTACTAAACTTGAGCTAAGTTCCCAAACTAGTCTGCAGACTCCTCCAAAAATAGAAAGTAAAGCGACTATCCCGATCTGAGGCAATGCTGATCGGAACTCCATGAATCCTGACAATCTGCCGTATGTACATCTCTGCAAGCCTCTCAGTAGACATACCCACTCTAAATGGCAAAAAGTGGGCCGATTTGGTCAACCTGTCAACGATGACCCAAATTGCGACTTTTTTTTCTGGTGTACGCGGCAATCCAGATACAAAATCTATCGTGATATGCTCCTACTTCCACTCTTGTATGGGCAATGGCTACAACAAACCTCCCGGCCTCTGTCTCTCTGCCTTGACCTGGTGACAGACCAAGCATCTGGCTAAGAAGCGAGCTACCTCCTGCTTTATCCCATACACCAGACGTGCTCTCTCAGATCCCTATACATCTTATTAGCACCAGGATGTATAGAGTACTGAGATCTGTGAGCCTCCTGCATGACCTGCTCCCTGAGCTCTCTACTAGGCATACACAGCTTGGAACCGTGCCTCAAAGTGCCATCCTCTGTAGGAGAAAACTCACCATCCACTAGCCCTGCTCGAACCTGCTCTCGAATACACCGTAGAGCAACATCCTCGAACTGCGTCGACTTGATCCTCTCCATCAAGTCCGACTGAATCTGAAGGCCCCACATCTGCATCTGAACTCCAGGAACAATCACCTCAATCCCCAGGCTCTCCAAGTCTGCTAGCAAGTGCCGATCCATAGTCAAACACATGGCTATTGGATACCTACTCAAGGCATCGGCTACCACGTTTGTCTTTCCTGGATGATACTGTAGTGAGATGTCGAAGTCCTTCATCAGCTCTAACCACCTGCGCTGCCTCATATTGAGCTCTTTTTGTGTAAACACATACTTCATGCTCTTATGATCTGTGAAAATTTCCACCCTCTCTCCATATAAGTAGTGCTTCCATAACTTCAGAACAAAAATCACTGCTGCCAACTCCAAGTCGTGGATAGGGTAGTTCTTCTCATGGGGACGTAACTGCCTGGAAGTACAGGCAATCACCTTCCCATGCTGCTACAAGACACAACCCAACCCCTTCCCTGAAGTGTCACTATAGATAGTGAACCCTCATGAACCTGATGGCAATGTCAGAATTGGAGCTGTCATAAGCCGCTTCTTCAACTCATCAAAAGCAACCTGACACTCCTCTGACCAAATAAACTATACATCCTTTCGGGTTAGCCAAGTCAATGGCTCTGCAATCCGGGAGAAATCTTGCACGAACCTCCTGTAATATCCTGTCAGCCCCAAGAACCTCCTGATCTATGCTTCTGAACTTGGCGCCGACCAAGCCTCAACTGCTGTGATCTTCTTCGGGTCCACTGAGATCCCACCTCCAGTCACCACATGACCCAAGAAGTTAATTTTGTCCAGGAAGAACTCGCACTTCGAAAGCTTGTCATACAGCCTCTCCCTCTTGAGTGTCTCCAGAACCACTCTCAAGTGCTCCTCACACTCCTCCTCGGTCTTCGAATACACCAGGATATCATCGATAAACACCACCATAAACTTGTCCAAGTACTGGTGGAACACCTTGTTCATCAAGTTCATAAATACTGTCGGCGCATTGGTCAGCCCAAACGGCATCACCAAGAACTCAAACTGTCCATACCGCGTCCTGAAAGCGGTCTTCAGAATATCCTCCCTCTTCACTTTCACCTTGTGATAAACTGAACTCAGATCAATCTTGGAGAAAACCCGAGCTCTGCTCAACTGATCAAAGAAATCATCGATCCGCGACAATGGGTATCTGTTCTTGATCGTCAGGTTGTTGAATGCCCTGTAGTCGATACACATCCGTACCGACCCATCCTTCTTGGGTACAAAGAGTACCGGTACACCCCAAGGTGAAGAACTCGATCGAATGAAGCCCTTGTCATATAACTCATCTACCTGCATCTTCAATTCTACCAACTTACTGTTGTTCACTCAATAGACATGCTGAGAAATCGGTTCCGTGTCGGAAACCAAGTCTATCGAGAACTCAACATCCCTGTCTGGTGGAAGTCCTGGCAACTCCTCCGGGAAGACGTCCATGAACTCTGCAATCAAAGGATGTGCAGCCGCCTGCTCCTCAACTGAAGCTCCGCAGAAACGTTAGCTGTCCCGCTCCGCCTGCCATCGGGTGTACTCGAACTCTGGCTCTCCTGGCGCTCCAAATAGAACTCTACCCCCACGGCAATCTATGCTGGTGTGATGCCTTTTCAACCAATCCATACCTAATACGATATCGTAGTTCGGTAGTGGCATGACGAGCAGACTCACCTCCGACTCTCGGCCTTCCATAATAATACTTCGCCCTCTGCAAACATCAATCAGGAGGATAACACCACCCCCGGTCGTGATCTTGCAGGTTATAAGCAATGGTTCAGATATAAGAAAGTGTCTAATAGCAAATGATACCGACACAAAACTGTGGGAAGCCTCAAAATCAAATAAAATGAAAGCTGGAATAGAGTCAAGAAGAACCGAACCTGCAATCAACTCCCCAATGGCCTCTGCATCCTCGGCCTCCATGGCTAAAGCTCGCCCCTGCTAACCTTTCCGAGCGTGCTGCGGATGCTGGATGAACCTCTGCTGCTGAGTCTGCAGTGGTCCCCTCTGCTGTCCTACCGGAGCCTTGGCTCCCGCTCCCTGCACTGCTCTGCCTATGAACTGAGCGCACTCCTTCAGCTGATGGTCAGCTGCTCCACAGAGAAGGCACCTGCCCAATCTCTTCCTGCACTCATTCCACCCGTGCCCCGGCTTCTTGTAATAAGTACAGCTGGTGGTCTGCTGTCTCAGTGTATACTGCTGCAACCTTGGCTGCTGATGTTGCACCTGCTGGAAAGGTGCCCGGTCCTGCTGCTCATGCACTGGCCTCTGCGGTTGCTGGTGCTGAAAATGAGGCCTCTTGGCCTGGTACCCAATGCTGCTAGATCCCTGGAAGTATCGACCCTCTTCAGCTTCAATCCCAGGTCGTCCTCCGCTGCCATAGCTCCAGTGAAGATCTCCACGAAGGTAGCATTCCGGTCACTCTTAGTCAGTGACCAAACCTCCCGGATAAACTCTCGACGAAACTTCCTCGCCTTTGTCTTCTCTGTCAGATCGTCAATAAACCTGGCCAACCGACAAAACTCTCCGGTTTACTCAGCAACTGTCTGGTTTCCCTGAAGTAGACTCTCAAACTGCGCCTCAACGCCTCCTAGTGCCACATCTAGAAAGAACTATTCCTTGAACATCTCCTTGAACTGCTCCCAAGCCTGACCCTCTACTCCCACTCTGGGATCTGTCTGCTACCAGGTACGGGCTAAGTCCTGCATCTGACTGCCTGTTGTCTCAATATGAAGTCGGGCTGCTATCTCCGCCAGTCAGAAAATCTCCTCGATATGCTCAATCCAATCATCTGCATAGTGAATGCCCTCGATGCCCAAGAAATCTCTAGGATGCATCATCTGAAAGTCTTGGATATCCTTCTCCCTTCGGCGAGGCTGCTGCTGCGCCCCCTGAGCAGAAACCATCTCCATAGTCGTACGGACCAGCTGATGAGCCTCGTCAATCCCCTGACGGAAGTCGACGGTCTGGTACTGCTGCTGCTGCTGGTGAGACTCCAGAATCCTCTCCACGAATGAGAACAGATGAGCAGCATCTACCATCCCCACAGGTGGAGGCGACTGCAACGGAAGGATCTCAGGAATCATCGGGCTCTGTCTTCTAACTGCTGGAGGTGCTCCACCAAAGGCAGCTGAAACACCCACTCATGAGGGCTGTACTGGTACTGCGATACCAGGAACTGGCTGCTGAGGACGAGAGGTGGCAGACCCCTCTGCAGCGTCCCCCGGTCCGGGGCGATGCGATCTCGTATCAACCATCCTAAAGACACAGATCAAATAAGAAACAATTACTGGGAATGAGTCAAAATATCAAAGGAGGATAATTTATATTCAAAGGAAGATAATAAGCAGCAAAATATAGATATAAGGAATCTGATAAGGAATTTTCCTAGTGTGATTGAGTACCTTCAAAAATATCATAATCCTACTGCAGGCTGTAGTGATACTATAGTTTGAATACCACTACATAAAACTAGACCTGTATGAGCCACCACTAAAAATGTGTCACTACCCGTACCCTAGAGTAAGGGCATGATAAGTGGTTACGTGCAGGCTACACCGCAGAGTCGGCGGTAAAACGCTGTCCTAGGTCAATCATCTAATAATATAAGCTACCTGTACAGTATATACACTCTGAATGGAGGTAACATAGCAAAGTACAGTCTCAATCACATCTAAGGTAGAATAGGATAAGATAGATAGATATAAACGAATCCACACAAGAGATACAATAGATAGAAGTCTAAGTGTCTATGATAGCATATCCACAAACATCCAGATATAATAAACTCCCAATATATACAATAATGTATCAATGAGAAAGACAAGGTAAGAGTATAAGCTAGCTGTCTAAACCACTGGTGGCAGATCCTCTACTGCAAGTGGGTCTAACTCACAAGTGTTGTCTATAGCTGTACCATAATAGGTAGACACCAGAGCCTCATCCTCGTCCTCTGTAATATTTTTAACCGGTCTAGTCAGGACAGGAGCGAGCACAATACATCTCAACAAATCATAACAGGTTAGGAAATATAATCATGCTAGAGAGTAAGATACATGAAACTAAAGAACAATATGATATAAAGAGAGACTGTAAGTAAATAGCTATAATATATAAGAGAACTAATCAGTACTAGTGAATCAGAGTACAAGATGAACATGTGAACAGCTGGAGGGTGGTTCATGACTATACTAAAAAGGTGATTCATGACTATACTACTTTGAAATTATTCACATGTTCAGTTTCTACTCCCCCATCCCTAATCAATACACAAGGATCCAGTCAAGTTACGTTAAGATTTATGACTATACTACTGGCCTATAAAGGGTGAGTCAAGTGTGATTTATGAACAGATTCGTGAAGGCTCTGTGATTCATAAGAGTACAGGAATCACAAGCTGATATATGAAGATTCATGAAAATAGAAGCACGAGATACATGATGTAAGTGAAACACACGAGACATGAGTATCTGATGCTCCCGAAGGGATAACATCTCATGAAGGGATCCATATAGTACTAATCCGTGCTAACAACGTGTCAGCATCAAGTAAAGTAATCTAAAGCAGAAAATATAATCCTAAACAAGATATGAAATGATCAGAGAATGTACTCGCCTGGTATACTGAATATCTGAAGAGAATATACTGTCCGAGGAGTGGTGTCTGGCTCCTATAGAACAGTACAAGTCACTACATATCAGTATAATAGACTGCTACAATGTATCTACATGATGTTTGGGGTCAATCTAGGCTAAAGTTAACCTCAACTACACTAGTCAAACTAGGTCAACTAGGTCAAGCCTAACCCAAACAAGTCTCACTAAGCCTAGCCAGCCTATTCTAGCAAGCACACAACATTACAAGGCCATACTAGTCTACCAACACCAATCCATATGTGTATACATATCATATATACATAGGCTATGTGCCATATATAGCCTATAGGCCATACGTAATCCTACACATATTATACATATTAATATAAATAACATTCACATATATTTATATACCACATTATTATATCAAGCATATGGATAATATTTATGTTTACATATAGTGTGATAGGGTAAATGGGCATATGTGTACAACCTAGACTAGAGTGCGAGTGGTACCATGTGTATGTGTGATACATGCCATAGGTGAGGTGTGTGTCGAAATAGAAAACAGTAAACAGTGTTGTGTGTAGTGGTATTGGGCTAGGGTGTGTAATGTGAGAGTGTAATGTGTGTGAGAGGAAGAGTGAATCATGAGTGTGTGTGTGTGTAGTGTCATAGGGAAAACTGGCTAAGGTGTTCCTGTGTGTGTGTGTTTAGCTTAGGGGTGTCAACCTCAGTTTTGTGTGAGTGAGTAAGGGGTGTGTAATGTGACAGTAGCTTTTAGGTTCTCAAAAAAATAGGGCAATGTGTCAATCTGACAGTTAGTTTAGATTGTGTGTGTGTGTGTAAACCTAATGTGTGTGATATATGAATGTGAATCAGTGCAATGTGTGTGTAACCTGGAATCAGTAGATAGCAGTGGATAGGTTGCCTAAACTCAGGAAAATTAGTGCCAAACAAATGTTCTCAGAAATTAAGTAAATGACAGTTTGTATAACAGTTTACATCTCTAAAAACCCATTTGAAAACCAATCTAATCCATGAATCTCCTAGTAAATCATGAATCCAACATACAAGTAATCTAATGCATATGTAAATGAAATAGTTTTAAAATAGAAATCTAATTTCAAAATTAACAGCAGTAAACCAAAGTATCAGGAAAATAGGAAAACCCAATTCGTAAGCTAAAATCAACCAATAACCCACAAATTAGGGTTGGTAAACCATTCTCCACATGTGCACGTGTCTCCCATAGTGTTTGTGTCCAACCAAGTGGACACAACTGTATCCAAGACACTAAAACACACATGAACACTGAAACTAGACACAGCGTCGTGCACGCGTTCACAGCACTCGTGGATACGACACGACGCAAACTAGGACACGTGCTCGTGTCTGGGGGTTTGCCTAGGATAGGGCTACACCCTAGGCTGCCTGCCACGTATCCCCATCGTGTCTTTCACAGACACGAGATCTGTATTCGAGGGCCAACGCACACGTACGTGCGACAGTACATTCCCTATGCACGCGACCCTGCGTGTCCGATATGACGCCATTGGACTCGAGACTTGGGGGCTGACATGTCAGTTAGTGCCCCCTTCTTGACACCAAAAATCAAACCACCACGTGTCCTGTACAGCGAGCACTAGGCCCCGTGCAGCAGGACAACGTGCACGGGTCAGTACAACATGTTCGTGTCCTCGTGTGCACACGACACAACTCTAGATTCATAAATCATGGACACGAATCTAAAGATAAGCCCTAGATCTAGGAATTCATTCAAAAACATTTTCAAAAACAGCAAAAAGAGTTGGTTGTGGCATTTCTACAAACACCTAGTGTAGAAAATGGATACGTGTCCGATACGGACACGAAACCTAATGCAAACGACACCAAACTTTCACTATAGCTAGGGGACACCTAGATCTAAGCTACCATGCAATAAAAACAGAATTAAAATGGAATTTGAAGGGTTTACCTATAGGTTGCAAGGATCAAGGAAAAGTCCCAAATCAAATGGTTCCTATTGTCAGCCAATTCCTCCAAATTACTCTAAAACTGAAATTTCTCCTCAAGAACAGCAAGTAGAGGTTGATTAGAATCATATGCAAAAGATTTGGGTCAAAAAGGATTAAAACTGGATTTAATAGGAATTTGGAAGTTGGGGATTTTCCTTTCCTTCTAAAAAGTTGGTTGAGCACAAAAGAGGCAAGAACAAGTGAAGAGGACATTAAATAGGGGAAAACCCTAGGTTGGCCAGCCACTATAGGTTTGTTAGGGCTAGGTTCAAGTCATGGGCCTATGGGCTATGTTACATAAGTCATGAAATTCAAAATCACAAGTCACAAGTCATTTCACCTATTCTTAATTCTTCCTATTTAAACTAGTTTCTAATGACTAAAATGAGGTTGACTTAAGTTAGACTAGGGTCAAACCATTGTCTACTAAGTCACCATAGCTAGGGTTAGCTTCTAGGTCAGTCTACAAAGTCTCAATTAGCCCAAGTCAAAATGGCAATCACCAATTCAATAAATTAAAATAAATTCAAAATTCACCAAATGATCAAAATACCCTCAAGCTAAAATGTGGTAGTGACACACCGCCATCACGATTGATCAAAAATAATTAAAATTATATCAATCCTATGCCTCCCGAAAGAGTTCACACATAATCTAGATTGAAAATTTTAAATAATAAGCACGATCAACCCTCGTAATTTTAATTACATCCATAGCAACAACAAGATCCATGACACGTCCTTAGTTTAAATAACACAATCAAAAATATGCATTGGACCATAATAGTTGGATCTAAGGTGCCTACAAAATCGAGTTAGAATAGATCTACATCTACCGACTATTACACAGCGCAGGTTTTATTAGACAACATGGACGTATCAATCAATACGCAGATCCAAAGTGGCTTTGATACCAATTGAAGGAACTGGAGATTCCCAGGACCCTTACTTTAGTGTGCGTATTGATAGATAGAAAGTTAAATAGATTTAGTACGTGTTCTAACCCTTCATGACGGAAACTAGGGTTTACCAATTATACCTGCGGCGGAAAGAAGACAAGTAGTTCCTGGCAATCTCGAGCGGACGACCCCAAGATCTTCTGCACGTATTCCTTCCTCGAGTTGGACGTCATGTGGGCAACGATCTCCCAACCTTTTCTTCTCCTTGGCAGCCCTCTCTTTCTCTCCTTACGTGAATCACGAATTTAGAGAAAGTTTCAGATTTTTGATCAGTAATATGGCGGCCAAAGAATAGAGGGTATATATAGGCTACGATAGGGACCATGAGAAGAAATTAGGGTTAGGCCTCCTAACGGATCTGGATATCCCGTGTTCAACCCGAACACACAATCCAGGCCCATTAGCAATAGCTCAGTCCACTAATGAGCTACTGTTGCACTGCCTCCCTAATCCCAAATTATATTTGTGGGCTCCTTTTATTATATGCTCGTTTGGCTTCCCATGTTAAGATATCGTATATCCGTCGATCAAATTAAGTTACTGACAACTATATTGATTCGACATCTTTTATCCTTAAGTAATACCGCTCAACTTTATTTGTCATGTCGGATATAATCCACCTGCAGGGTTTACATAACAATCCTTATAAGCTTCTTAAGGGGACATCATCAACCCGATGTATCGGGACATAGATTCCATTTATAATCAACAGCCCATCATACATACAATGTTATAACCTAATTCATAGAGGTTGTTGATCCATAATAAATCTTTCTCTTTCATGAGTCAAAGTAATGCACACTGCCTATACATGTCTGTTATTATATCCGGATTAAGAGCACAAGCATCCATAAAAATAGAGGTATTTGTTCTCTTACGTAGTCAGTACAAAGAGAACAACCTCAAGTGGTCCTGTTCAATACACACAAAATGTACTAGTATAAACCTATAGTCAAGATAGACTAATACCAGATTACACTACAACCTTTCCAATAGATTGTCTAAGTCCATCAAGGTTGTGAACTATTTATATACTCCATATGGAACTGATAATATGATCTTCTGTGTGACACCACACACCATATTATCTACAACATAGAATATCAGACATTTGCATTAACAATTACAACAAATACAATATGCAAATATTTACCCATATGATTCTTATTCAAAATTTAAGGAAATAAGGTTACTACAAAAGTGATGCTTTTAGTATATAACCCTAACACATAGGACCACAGACATCTGAGTGAATCAACTCGAGCAACGTCGGCTTCCTTGAACTTAGGTGACTTTGGAAAGATACCCAATTTTGCTTCCCAGCTAAGCAGTGCATGCACTTTTCCAACTTTATAGACTTGAGCCTTGGAATCACCTTCATGTTCACCAAGTAGCTCATCCCCATCTCGCTGATATGGCCAAGCCGTCGGTGCCACAACTCGATAGATACGTCAGAAATAGTGTTCACCTCCTGTGCCCTCTGTACGCTCCCCTTCATATAGTAGAGACCGAACTTCTTGCTTCCTCTGGCAATCACCATCGAACCTCTGGAAAGTTTCTACTGACTATTCCCGAAGCGACCGAAGAATCCCTCATCATCCAACCAACCAACCGACACCAGGTTAAAACGGATATCAGGGACATGACAAATATCTTTGAGAACTAGAACTGCACCCGTCTTCGTCCTCAAATGCACATCTTCGATGGCAATCGCCTTCGACACATCTCTATTATCCATCTTCAATAATCTACAGTCACAGGTCATGTAAGTGGCAAATAGTGTCCTATTATGAGATACTTGCGCTGAAGCCCCTGAGTCCACCAGCCAAGAATTGTCATCGCAGGCGAGGTTTGTGATAACCTCATCACCTACGACGATCACATCGCCTCCATGTATCAAGGCTGCCGCTATAGTGTTCTCATCTTGCTTCCCCTTGTCGCCTTTCTTCTCTTTCTTCCAAGCAAAATAGTTCTGCTTGATGTGGCCCTTCTTGCCATAATAGTAACACTCTGAGTCCTCGTACCGACCCTTGAACTTTCCTCTGCTCTTGTCTCTGCCACTACCTGGACCCCTGCTTTTGCCCCTTTCACGGCTCTTTGAAACCAGTACCTCTGAGTGATGGGATGTGAATGAAGTACCCTGAGATCATCTCCGTATCTCTTTATTCAGTACCCAACTCTTAGCAAACTCCAGACTGACCATGTCTTCTGAAGCAGAAGCGATCATAGATACTCGTACGGTCTCCCACGAGTATGGTAATGTATATATCAACCAAAATCCTTGAACCTCGTCGTCGAACTTGACGCCCATCGAGGATACCTGGTCCACCACGCCCTGGAACTCACTCAATTGATCTGTAATGTATGCACCATCTTTATACCGTATCATCCGGATCAGTAACAGTGTGTTTATCCCAGTCTTTTTCGTATACAAAGATTCCAGCTTCTCCTATAATGTCTTCGTATGCTCAATATTGGCAACGTGGTTGTACACGTTCTCGTCAACGAACTGTCGCATGTATCCACACACCTGTATATGCTCGAAGTTCTAGTCCTTATCAGATTTGTCACTGGGTTTCTCGGATGCAAATACTGGAAGATGCAGCTTCTTAACGAACAGCAGATCCTACATCTTGCTTCGCCAATAATGGTAGTCGGTACCATTCAATTTTACCATACGCACCGGCTTCGCGTCCATCTCTGCAGGCTTCCTGGTTTGACTGTCAACTCCTGACACTTCTTTGAACCCAAAGCTCTGATACCACTCTGTTAGGAACGAAGCGCGAAAACCGTTCCCCCAAACCAGAAAGTCCACCGAGAGAACCGAAAAAAAGCACACAAACCAAAAAATGCAAAACACAATCGCAAACACAAAGATTTTTGACGTAGAAAACCCTTGCGGAAAAAATCACGGGATGATCGGAGTCCAACCCTAAAGAACCTCCACTAATGGAATAAAGAGTACAACCTCTACAAGCTCCTTCCGATCCAATACGGATCACCACAACTCACTTAAAAGAAGAAATTTTTTGATTGCAAACTCCGAAGAATAAGAGATGCCGAAAAATTATTTGAAGCAATCTCTCATTCACAATAGTCCTTAATCCTCTCTCTCTCTCTCTCTCTCTCTCTCTCTCTCTCTCTCAAAGATTGTAAAATACTCTTGTTTTGAAATGATTTTTCAATTAGCATGCATCACCCTTTTATAAGCCCTTGATAATCTATACATGGAAGGCCAATATATATGGAAACTTCCAATATGCATCAATCATATATTTAATGGAAATCCAATCATAATTGGATTGCCATAATTGAAAGTCCAATTATATGGAAAGCTACTATATGAAGGGTCTAATCATAAATATATGATCAAAGTAAATATGGAAATCTAATCATATATTTCCTTACCATATATGTTCCAAAATAGGATCCATGCACTCCCCGAGCTTCTCCGACACACGGATGACGCTCGTCGCACTCCGGGGTATTCTCCATATAGGTTGGAAACCCCACCCACTCCAACATTGACAACCACGAATAGTGATTGCCATACACACAAATCTTAATATCTTCTTCCATGTATACTAGTGACCTTCACGTGCAAAAAAACTCTAATATTAAAATAATTAAATATGATTAGAATATACTTTAATTAGTGTTTGTTATGAATATATTTTTAAAATTTTGGATATGTATTTAGTTATACAATACCATTTTTAGTTAGTTTAAAAATATTTGAATATTGAATATATTTTAGAATTTATTATAGATGTTTATATGAGATTGCATATATTTTAGGTACTTACAAGGATTTGAGGTTAATTTTTTTTAACTACGTGAGTATATATGTGCATACGAAATACCTGTAAGAATTTTAGTATTTTTTTAACTACGTGAGTATATATGTGCATACGAAATAAGTTAGAAAAAAATTATATATTTTATAATTAATTAATGGAGTATATACAAACGGCTTGTCAGCTCATTTATTTAAGTCATTTCAAGCACCAGATTAATTTATTCGAGTACAACATATTCTTTCCCTTTTATTCTTTACTTTTCTAACACATTATCTAAATATAATCTTTCTTTCTCTTATATTTCTAACACACTATCAACACCAACGCTTGAGAAGCTCGACACAAGAAAGTCTCGCCAAAATTCTTGTAGTTCTTGAAAAGAGAAATAGACAAATCCGATATTTGATGAACAAGCTCTATGACCATGCATGAACATCAAAATTCAATTAAGTAAAGATTTCCTATTCAATAACATGATAATTAACATAAATCATGATATATTGATATTAGAGCACTAGAATGATCCTATATAAATATACAAAACAACGAAAAAAGTTCTGATGAAAGATTTTGTTAGCTGATGTACATAAATATTTGATGTATATATACATTATATTTAATCTATGGTAAAGAAACCATTATATAGTTATTTGTCGTATTTTGTTGATGATGACACTCTAAATGGAACCAAGACCCTTAAATATTTTGTGGCCACTTTACCTTTAAAAGTAATTAAATGTATCCATTATCAACAAGTGGCCCAA
Organism: Iris pallida; assembly: GCA_029216955.1. Classification (NCBI taxonomy): domain Eukaryota; kingdom Viridiplantae; phylum Streptophyta; class Magnoliopsida; order Asparagales; family Iridaceae; genus Iris; species Iris pallida. Next base: position 8,836,506 of record JANAVB010012999.1, on the reverse strand, counting down.
ATGCCTAATGTTGGTATTGTTGTTTGTATAGCGACACACATGTGATTCAAGAATGTGCTCCTTTCTTTTAGTTCCACATTCAAAAGGAGAAAATGTTCTCCTTTGCATATGATGCTTCACCCACCTTAGTTGGTAAGTCAGTTTTGTGGGGGATAGACTTTATCCCATCCAATCGCGAGCGGGTGCACTTTTTTTACGCATTTATTAGTCGTGCACTTAGCACTTTGCATGCTTGTGCGCCGCGGACCGGACCACGAATATAAAGATAATTTTCTAATTCCTTTTTAAAAATTTATTTGTTTTATTTTTGAATCGTTCTGTTCAGTTGGCTGGTCTTTTGCGACCTTTTATCACGTAATCCAGCTACGGGATTTGTGAGAGATAATTCTGGACACGTTCGATGCTTTAGAGATATGTCTTAAACAGAAACAAACTTTATGTTTCTATACGAATTTTTTTTCTCATTCGAAAGATCTCTTTTTCGTATAGAGACAAAGAGAAAAAGCCACCGCTTCCAAAACCTATTATTCTCTAAAATCATTTCTCCGTTCAACTCCTCCGGACAAAGGCTATGATCTTTTGTGGGATTCACCACCTGGTGCATAATTACTTGATGTATATATACATTATATTTTATATTTAGTAAAGAAACCATTATATAGATATTAGTCGGTACACAAGCAATATGAATAGTTCACATTGGACTACTGTAGAAAGGAATGCGAGCTGTTCTCTAGAGTGGGGTGGCTTTCTATGGGAACATAAGCTGTTCACTAGAGCTCTCAAGAAACTGAGATAAGCACTTAGCCGAAAAGTGCACAACTAATGATACGATCAAAATGACAGTAATGTATTTGTGTATGTTGAGCCTGTACAAGTAAGATCCTACGTTCAAGACTTATGTCATTTTGGGTCTGTATAGATGAAATATACAACAGTAAGGGGAGGTTTAAGTCCGGAAGACACCTTCCTCAGATACATAGTACTGTGATTGCCCATATCTTGTCCTCTTTCCTATATATAATTCTATCGCTCCATATCTTTTAATTGTTCCTTTATTGAATCATATGGGGGATAGTTGGTGTTTTTGCTTGTGTAGCAACACAAATGTGATTCAAGAAAGTGGTCCTTCCTTTTAGTCCCACATTGGAAAGGAGAAAAGGTTCTCCATTGTATATAATGCTTTACCCTCCTTAGTGGGTAAGTGGGTTTTATGGAAGATGGGCTACATCAGTGTGCGATTGAATGGGCGTTTTGACACGTTTATTAGTCGTGCACTTAGAACTTTGCACGCTTATGCGCCAGGATCGAAACAGGGGTATAAAGGTAAATTTTTAATTCCTTTTTCATATTTTACTTATTTTATTTATGAATCGTTCTGTTCAGTTGCTAGTCTTTCGCGGACCTTTTCTTATATAATTTCCTTACGGGATTTGTCGGAGATAATCCTGGACACGTTCGGTGCTCCAGAAATCTGTTTAAAACAGAAACACATTTTTTGTTTCTATACGAAAATATTTTTTCTCGTTCAAAAGTTCTCATTTTCATACAAAGATGGGAAGAGAAAAGTCACCACTTCCAGAACCCATTATTCTCTAAAACCTTTTCTCCATTCAACTCCTCTCCTCCTGGCAAAGGTTGTGATCGTTCGTGGGCTTCATTATCTGGTGCATAAATAATTGATGTATGTATACATTATATTTAATCCTTAGTAAAGAAACCATTATATAAATATTAGTCAATACATAAGCAATCTGAATAGTTCACATTGGACTGCCTTAGAAAGGATAATGAGATACCTGAAGGGCACGTTATCCTATGGGATTATTCTATAGATGATACCCATCTCTGTTGGAAGGTTATTTTGATGCAAATTGGATATTAGATACAAACGAGACCAAAGCCGCAAGTGGATATGTATTCACATTGGAAGGAGCTACTATCACTTGGAACTCTACCAGGTAGACCAATATATCTAGATCTACTATAGAGGCAGGGTTCATAGCTCTTGACCTAACCAATGAGGAAGGAGACTGGCTCGGGAATCTGGTAACATATATTCCTCTATGGAGCAAACCAGTCCCTGTTATCCCTATACATTGTGACAGTCAGGCTGAAATAGCAAAGGCTCAAAGGACAAGTTATAATAAAAAATCAAGATATACGTCTGAGGTACAATCGGGTAAAGCAATTGCAGTCCAGTGATTGAATTACAATTGACTTTGTCAGATCAAAAAAAAGGAATCTAACAGATCCTCTAAATAAAGGTCTCTCAAGGAGACTAGTGTTGGAGACAACAAGAGGACTGGGGTTGAAGTCCATAGATTGAGTCACCTCAAAGGCACCCTAACCTTTAATTAGAAGTACCAAGAATACGTTCAATGGGTAACAACAAGGAAATACTATATGATTGTAATTGTAATAAGCCATTCCTCTACTATATAGTGTTGATTTGCAATAAGTAAGTGGGTGATTGTAAAATCTTAATGAATCTGTGGCTTGTAAAGCAGGGTATATAAATTGCATAATACCCAGAAAGATTCACCTATTTGAGAGTAAAAGTGCGATGACTTTTTACGAAAATAAGAGCTGTTCTCTAGAGCTTTCAAGAAACTGAGATAAACATATGGACGAAAAGTGCACAATTGATGATACGATGAAAATGCCCACAATGTGTTTGTGTGTATGTTGAGTCTTTACAAGTAAGATCCTAAGTTGAAGACTTATGTCACTTTGGGTCTGTATAGATGAAATGTACAAGAGTAAGGGGAGGTTCAAGTCGGAAGACACCTTCCTCAGATACACAATAATGAGCAACAGTAAGGGGAGGATTAAGGTTGATAAGGACTCGTACTTACTTCTTGAGATTTGTTTCGAGAATATGTAGATCCATTCGTCAGGAATAGCTGTGCATAGCCACTGTCGTCGCCTCGCAGACGTCGAAATGATCACACACTGCCGGAGAAGTAAGTCGCTCGGAGAAGAACGTGCAGTCGAGCGCTGCCGTGGCCGACCATGCGTCTTCTGAGAGGTAGCGCCTCATCGTCGAAAGAAATGTAATCGCCAGAGGCGACGACTCTAGCGGTCATCGAAGAAGAGACGATCTAGTGATAGGCGCAGATAGAGGTTGATGAACGTTGTTGGAGAGCCGCGCAGTCATCGTCTCGGTGGAGAGACGGAATTGACGCCGAAGACGACCGATCATCCCACACCAAGCCATATGCCGTCGAGACGCGCTGCCGATGTGTGGCTCTGCACCAAGACTTAGTCATCAAAGGGTTTGAGTGTCGCCATCGTCGGAGATGATCACCTGCCGCCGCTATGGTGGAGGGAAGCACCACCATGGCTGGATTTCTCGAAATCTAGGGTTAGGGTTAGGGCTCCTTAAATTTGGGGAGAAAATGGAGGGTGAGGGCTCTGTCTCTTGAATTCTTCAGAGAAAAATGAACTCTCTCTCTCTCTCTCTCTCTCTCCTCTCTCTCTCTCTCTCTCTCTCTCTCAGTGAGCTTAAATAGAGAGTTGAAAGAAAAAAGGATTGCACTTAGCCCCCTCCAGAATACCATAATCATAGATTTAACCAAAAGTCATTACATTTGTTAGTGAGGTTGTTAGAAAAGTTTGTTAGGAATTTAGGGGACCACTCATAGTTAGTTAAGAACTTGGGAGGCACTCCAAAATAGTTGGAGGAAAGTTCTAGATTAATACCCTTTCAATAAATAATGTGACAATTATTTTCTTTTAAAACGTAATAAAAATTTACAAGGAAAATTAGTATTTCTAAAAAAACACTTTTTAAAAAATATTAAAATAGTCCAAAAATTATGAAACTGAAAAGTGGGGTTACAAATCTCCCTCCAATAAAATTTTGTCCTCGAAATTCAAAGGGTACAACAAGCATGATTAAAATAATTTCAAGCAAGACAAAAATTTGAAAATGAGTAACTAGTTTTAGACATACATTAAAACCGAATCTAGTCATAACTAGAAGAGTAGTTTATTTAGCCACGATCATTAAGCATGATCCAGACCAAAGTTGAGGCATGATGGAAATAGAAAAAATGCTCACTATCAAAACTACTTTAACCTTGATCAATATGGAATTTCGATCATCAGGTACGATCAGTAGGCACCGAGTATAATCATTATAAAATATAGACATGATCAGAATTATTTAGATATGATCAAAGGTAGGAATTGGAATGACCCAACATGGCAAAATAAATGGGTAAAGTGGCACGATCAATAATGACCAAAATTAGGTCAGACACAAAGTGAGAAAAGCTTTAATTCATACCGAGTATGATAATTCCATACAAGAAGTTGAAATAACAGGATTTAACAATGATCAAGAATGTAAATAAGCACGATGTGACAAGAATTTTAATCACAACTTAGAGGGGTAAAATTATGAAGACACGATCTTCTAAGCACGTTCTAAATCGAAAATGTAGCACGATTGAAATGGAGCAATAGAAAAATCATGGTTAGATAGTATGATTAAGATCAAGATTTAGAAAAAACATGATATAGATACGATTAATGGAAAAACATGGTGGAACGGAATCAAAATCCAACAATGTATATTTATTGAGAGAATCAAATGATCCGATAAAAAAATACAAGAAGAGAAATTGCAAAGGTCGATTTGAGAAACCATATGGAAACTATCCAGTAGGTATTAGTATCAATTCAAGACAGGAGTACAAGGATTTGTGATTCTCGAAAAATCAATAATCACTGAAAAAGGAATATGGTCTCTAGGGTATCCAAGAACATATGGATATTTGAAATTACTTTACTTAGAATCCCTGCCCCGCCAGTGTATATCTGGCTGCAGTAAATTTTTGGCTCCATGATTCAGATAACGATATGTTACCAAATATTCTATCAACTTTATCCCTTTTCAAACAAATATTAATTAAGCAACTCGCGAGATCCAATATGAAGGTTTTAGGACAAGGTCTTGATAATACTCAAAAATCAACGAATACTTGAAATTATTTCAACTTGAAGTTCCTGTCTTGCCAGTGTACTGCTAGCTGCAGTAAACCTTCAGTCTCTGTAATCCCGATAATAACTGCTGCACGCAACTGCCATGTCCTAGTAGGTCATTGAATAGTCTGTCAACCTTATCCATAGGAATTACAAGAGGGTTTCAAAGAATTCAAAATGAGTTCCAAGTGATGTTATTTGTCTTTTAGAAAATAAGGGTTTATTAGTGTTGGCCCATTGGTCATAGTCAAACCTGATTTTAATAATTAATCAAACTCTGTCTCGATATAAATATAAGTCAATTCAGATGTTTATCTACAACGTTTTGGACACTCCTCAATGATATATATCTACTATGTTCAAGACTGAAGCTGTTTGCCATTCAGAATGTATTTCCTTCAAAGCAATATAATTTTTTATTTTATTGAGTCTAGGAATACATTGTACACCAAGTCGTATTGGCAAATAGGCTGTCCGGAATCATTTTTCAAAATCACCCTATTCTTTTAAAAATGACCTATGTTTTTGAAAAACATCCTTTTTACAAAAAGCTTCTGAAGGACTTTTTAAAAAGACAAAATTATTTTTCTCAAAATCAACAGGCAGAACCCTAGCAGAACTCGGCCAGAGTTCGGCCAAGTTGAACGTTATGTGAACGTTTGTTTTTGAACTTGGTCTCCCTTCAGTTGTAGTTTGTTACAGAGAGTTCTGTCTGAATTCTTCCCAAATTCTATCATAGTTTTGCCTTTGGAAAACTATAAATAGAGAAGGATTTCGATCATTTCAAATCACCAGTTCACTTTCAATCTCTTCTCTTCAAAAGCTTACATTTCTTCCAAAGAGTTTTAAAAAGCTTTCATTTTTAAATCCCAAGCGAGTTACAATCCTCTAGTCGATTTGCCAGTACGGTGCGGTCTAGATGTTTTAGGGCGATTGTAATCAAAGGCTTGATTGAAGATACAACTCTTCACAATTAAAGTTGGTCGAGTTCTTCGTATCAAAGCTCGTGTCTGTAGAATTTACAAGGACTTCGTATGAAAACTTGCAAAATTTTCCAATAGTTGATTTAACTGGAAGCTAGAGTTCTTCCGACTGGACTAGTCCTCACAAGAGAAAAACCAGTATAAATCTCGGTATTTGCATTTGCCTTATGATCACCTTTTTATTACTGTCATTTATTTTGTGATAATTATCATATCTGTGATCTAACTGCTAACGAGTTTTTAATTAGCAATATTCTGCTACCTACTCTATTCACCCCCCTTTAGAGTATTCTACTTTACGATTTCGTTCCTACAATTGGTATCAGAGCGGATTATACAGGTAAAGCAGGGTAAAATTACAGTTATATTCAACTGGTATATAGATCACATCATTACACATGGCAACTATGAAATTCATAAGTGAAGGCCAAGCCACAAACAGACCTCCACTGTTTGACGGCACAAATTACACTTATTGGAAAACACGTATGAGTTTCTTTCTAAAATCTCTTAATTTTGACTTATGGTCTGTAGTTATTGATGGCTATAAAAAACCCCATTGTATTAATGTTGATGGTATTTTAATTGAACAACCCCATGGCAAATATACAGAGGATAAAAAGAAAAAGGTCGGTCTTGACGCACGTGCTATTAACGCTCTATTTTGTGCTTTAGACAGAACTGAATTCAACAGGGTGTCTACCTGCACAATATCAAACGAAGTGTGGAAACTTCTCGAAGTAACCCACGAAGGAACAACACAAGTCAAGGAGTCAAAGATCAGCAGACTTACTCAGGAGTACGAGGCGTTCAAAATGAAACCAAGTGAATCAATCACTCAGATGTTTACAAGATTCTTGGATATTGTAAATCCTTCGTCTTCACTAGGCAAAGATTACAGTAACCATGAGAAGATTCGCAAACTTCTACGAGCTCTTACAAAGAGCTGGATTCCAAAGGCTATATCAATTATTGAAGGAAACGACCTCTCAACAATGTCTCTGGAAATACTCATGGGTAAGCTACTCACTCACGAGTTAAAACTTCAAGACTTTGAAGATGCTATGCCAAAGGAGAAGTCAGAGAAGTCGATCGCTCTCAAGGCTCAACATAGAAGAACTGTCGAAGACGACTCTGATGACAGCGACTCCGATTCTGAAGATCAAGCTCTTCTGGTAAGAAAATTCAAGAAGTTCATAAGATTTAACAGGAGAACAAAAGACAGCAACAACAATAACAACGAGGAAGATCCTATTTGCTATGGATGCAAGAATAAAGGACACATGAAGAAAGATTATCCAACAGCATCATCATCAAAGAAAAACAACAAATATGACAAAGGCTACATGAAGAAATCTATATCAAGGAAGTACGCCAACATAAGCATATGGCATGAAAGTGAGGCTAGCGACTCAGAAGGCGAACAATCAGATGATGCTATAAATGTGTGCTTGATGGCTTGCGTTCAGGTAATCACTAATCCTCTATTTGATCCTTATGATGATTTCACCTTTGAACAACTAGAAGAGGCTTTCAGTGACCTGCGAAATGATTACAGGAAACTGCATAGTAAATATGAAACCTCTAAGAAGGTACTCAAAGAATACAAAGGTGAACTAGGAAGACTTAACGACCAACTAGATCATGTTAGAAATAATGACTCTTTAAATGAGTTTGGTGAGCTTTCTTCTATTAAATTGTTGTTACACGAGACTGTTAAGCTATCTGAAGAAAAAGACCAAATTATCATCCAGTTAAAGGAAGACCTATCTAAGGAGAGAAAGAGTCTCCAGTGTGCACAGATCAGATTAGAATCACTCACATCTGACTATACTAGATTATATGACACTTTCAAAAAGTTGGAAATTAGTTTAGGAAAACGGCCTGAAGTTGCTGCTTCTTATTCTAACATGTGTCAATAACCGAATTATCGGAACACGCCCAACACTTTCAGACCAAACCATATCAAAACTATGCCCAAGAAGACTAATAGGCATGCATTCTTCTATAATAGAAAACCAAAACCTACCAATCATGCACCTCATACTACTTTCAACACTCAACATGCTAAATGTTATTATTGTGGCCTCATTGGTCATATATCTTCTGCATGTAGAATCAGAAAGTTAGTAGATTTAAATGTTTATGCATGGATACCAAAAACTAACTAGTTCGGACCCTACAAGAAATGGGTACCAAGAGTTTCATCTGTAAATTATTTTGTAGGTGAGACACCATTTACATGCTAGGCGCAAATGGATCCTCGACAACGGTTGCTCACGGCACATGACCGATGACGCTTCTCTATTCGCAACACTATCGAAGAAGAATAAAGAAGGATACGTCTCCTTCGGTAATAATTCAAGATGGTACATAATCGGTATCGGTGACATTGGTGCTAACAAAGCAGGTAAATATTTGATGGCCAAAAGCATCGAAAGTCAACTATGGCATATGAGACTCGGCCATGTAAACATGGATACAATTTCAAGACTATCTACAAAGAAGTTGGTACGCGGCTTACCAGAAATTTCTTTCAAAAAGGATACGGTATGTGAAAAGAACAAAACTACCAAATCCGCATTCAAATCCAAGAACGCTGTAAGTACCACTAGACCTTTACAACAGTTGCATATAGACTTATTTGGACCCAGTAGAATTGCTAATCTAGGTGGTAAGTTATATGCATTTGTCATTACAGATGATTTCTCTAGATATACATGGGTTTATTTTCTTGCACGCAAGAATGATGCATTATCAGAATTCGTCACCTTTTGCAAGAAAGTACAGAATGAAAAAGGGTTCATGATTACTCGCATTTGTAGTGATCATGGCGGCGAATTTAAGAATGCAGAATTCAAGCAATTTTGTGACACACACGGTTATTTGCATGAATTCTCTTGCCCTAGGACTCCGCAAAAAAATGGTGTTATGGAACGTAAGAACAGAACTCTATCTGAAATGGCTAGAGTAATGTTAAACCAGTTTAGTCTACCAAGATACTTTTGGACTGAAGCTGTAAATACAATATGCTATATTCTCAATAGGGTTCTAATTTGACCTATATCGAAGAAGACTCCCTATGAACTATGGTTTGATAGAACACCAAATGTTTTATATTTTATGATTTTTGGTTGTAAATGTTTTATTCTTAATACTAAAGACAATTTGAGTAAATTTGATGAAAAGGTCGATGAAGGTATATTTTTAGGTTATGCAGCAAAGAGCAAAGGATACAGAGTCTTCAACAAAAGAACCATGATCATCGAAGAATCAATCAATGTCAAGTTTGATGAGCTAAATCAACATTTAGACGATGATGATAATGAAGACTTAATCACACTAAGTGCAGCTAATAAAAAAACCTTCACACAGAGATAAAGAACCATCACATCAAGCATCAGATGAACCTTCAAGCAAAGAAGCCGGAACTAGCAATCCAGAGACTATACCCAATGAGATGAGATTTTTGGCTAATTATCCAAAGGACTTGGTAATTGGTGAGATTACCAAGGGTGTAAGTACTCGTTCCTCTAATAAAGATATAGCTTCTTATGTTGCTTTTGTTTCGCAGTTTGAACCCAATAATATTGAAGAAGCATGTAGTGATAATTTTTGGTTAGATGCTATGCAAGAGAAATTAAACCAATTCGAACGGAATCAAGTTTGGGAACTTGTTCCCAAGCCTATTGATCATCCGGTCATTGGTACCCGATGGGTATTTCGAAATAAACTGAACGAGAATGGTTTAGTGACTCGTAATAAGGTTCGACTCGTAGCTCAAGGATACAATTAAGAAGAAGGTATCGACTACGATGAGACCTATGCCCCAGTTGCGAGATTAGAATCCATTTGCATGTTATGTGCATTTGCATGTTTTCATAATTTTAAGTTATTTCAAATGGATATCAAAAGCGCATTTTTAAATGGTTTTATAAAAGAAGAAGTTTATGTAGCTCAACCTCCTGGTTTTACTAATTTTAAATTTCCTGAATATGTTTTCAAGTTGAAGAAAGCCTTAAAAGGTTTGAAACAAGCCCCCCGTGCTTGGTATGATCGTCTGAGCTCTTTTATACTTGATAACGATTTTTCAAAGGGAAAGGTTGATACTACATTGTTTATAAAATCTTTGAATAACAACATTCTTTTTATTCAAGTCTATGTAGATGATGTTATTTTTGGACCTACTGATGAATCTCTTTGTCAAGAATTTTAAAAGTGTATGCAGAATGAGTTTGAGATGAGCATGATGGGAGAGCTAAAATTCTTTCTCGGACTGCAAATGAAATAAACCAACAATAAGACATTCATAAATCAAGTAAAGTTCACAAAGGATCTATTAAAGAAGTTCGACATGGAAGCAGTCAAGCCACTTAGCACTCCAATGGCGACTTCAACCAAGCTTGATATTGATGAACAAGGCAAACCTATCGACATACGTAATTATCGAGGCATGATTGGTAGCTTACTATATTTAACTGCTAGTCGACCAGACATTATGTTTAGTGTTTGTTTAAGTGCACGCTTTCAAGCTAATCCTAAGGAATCACATATGTGCGCAGTTAAGCGTATCTTCCGATACCTTAAAGCCACTTCTTCTGTCAGCTTATGGTATCCCACAACCACGTCATTTGACCTAACCGGTTATTCTGATGTTAATTTTGTCGGATGCAAAGTAGATAGAAAAAGTACTAGCGGCATATGTCATTTCCTAGGAAAACCTCTAGTCTCTTGGTTTAGTAAGAAGCAAAATTCGGTTGCATTACCAACAACCGAGGCTGAGTATATCGTCGTAGGACATTATTGTGCACAAATTTTGTGGATGAAGCAAACATTAGAAGACTATGGATTGTATTTTACACACATACCCATTTTCTGTGACAACACTAGTTCTATTAATTTGACTAAGAATCCAGTATGTCACTCTCGTACTAAACATATCGAGATTAGACATCACTTTCTTAGAGATCATCAACAAAATAGAGATATAGACCTTGTATACATAGACACACAGAATCAATTTGCTGACATACTCACAAAACCTCTAGCGGAAGATCGTTTCAATTATTTACATCGAAAATTAGAAATTTTAGATGTCAATAATATTAATTAATTATGTTTTATTAATTAATATTCGATACTCAATAACTGTTTTCGAGACAAGCCTAAAAAGAGTCTGTCTGTCACCACGACTACGGTCGAAGCAAAGCGGTATTTAAGAGTTCTCCGGTGAACCTCCGTTAGCTGGGACAGGAATCCTACAGCTAATCTGAGACAGATGCTGAGTAAAGAATATAAATTTATAAAATAATATTAATTATGTTATTTGAAATCTAAATTTACTAAACTCTGAATTAAACATTTGAAACGAATTAATGAAAAAGATGTGGCCCCACAATTTTATATATATATATATATATATATATATATATATATATATATATATATATATATATATATATATATATATATATATATAGTTAGGCAACCCTTGCCGAATTCGGCCCGAGTTCGGTCCGAATTCGGCCAGTGTCCGGCTGGGTATATATATGTACCAGTCAGAACCTGAGGCCATCTCTTCTTCATTCCTCTAAACTTCATCAAAACAGCAGCAGCCGTTGTCACGCCCCAGTCCCAAAATACGCAGGACTAGGAACGTAGACATGCCAGGCGTATAATAAATATACGTGAGCTGTAAAATGCAGTAGAACCATAACTAATCTCATCCACACAAAATAAATGAATAAAAGATATCATATAATGGTAATGAATTATCTTGATACAATATGTTGGGCGGTGACAAATCCACTACCAACAAGTAAAGAAAAAATACATAAGAAAAGAATAATTTTTGGCGAGCGAAGCGAAGACGATCCAAATGCAATCATCCTCGAAGAAATAACGATGATCACGGCTAGAGCTAGAACACCTGCGAAAGATAAGAGCACACACCTGGAGAGATAACCAGGTCCTCAGAGGGACGTAACAAGACACATAATATTATGCCATATAAACTGAATAAATATTGCTCGAATAAATAAGTCAATTGAATTATAACATGGTCCAATAAACACCTATTGAACGAGCTTACCATCCCCCCAACCAAACAAGGATAGGAGATGGTAAACTAGTTCACGGTGACATATCTTTCTATGCTATGAATCCAATATGGTATCTGGACCCCAACAAGGTTCAATACCTTCTCATCGAAGTAGTAAGTCACACCTACAACCAAATAAGGACAAGATGTGACAAACTAATCCGAAATAAGTTATTGTTCCAAGCTACGGTCAGATACAAGTACCCAAACCAAAAGTACTCATACCTAACGGATAAAGGTAGCCTAACTAGTCTAAGTTAATGCAGTTTTAGGAACAGTTCATGGTCGCATGACTACCGGGTTAAGTCAAGAAAATACCAATAGAGTACCTCAGTAGCGAGTCACAACACCATATACTATTCCTCAGTATCGAGCGAGTCTATAGCATATAGTCTACCTATCACTCCTCAGTAGCGAGCGAGTCTACGATAGATAGGGTGGTAGTCAACTTCCAATCATGTTCTCCCCGCCCAATGCCAACTCATAACTGCTAAGTCTTCTAGCATGCAATTATAATAGCAGTTATTTCCTAACGCACGGCTTATACGTAATAGTGGCCAGCCAATTACGCACGTCGTATTCTACATGTGACACACAACTTCGTGGTACAACGTGTCAAGGCCATGAATGCAACACACAAAGGTGGTCCCTTAAATCTAGGTTTAATGTGTAAGAAAAATAATACATAGCAGAAAATATAAATGAACAGTAAGTTCTAACAGGTTATGCTATGTATCACAGTTTATTTTGCATAAAGAAAATAATGGATAATACATGAAATATGAGCTAAAATAAATAAACAGCAAATGGCAAGGTGTCTTGCCTGGTAGGACGTCTGGTGTGCTACGATGATCAATATGGCACAAACTGCAACTTCGGTTAACAACTACACAAGAGGACCTCTGATGGTGGCACGGACAGTTCCATTGGGTCCAGAAGGGTCAAATTGGTTAGGGTCAGTAGGTAGAAGGAAAGGATTGGCAAAGCAATAGGAAGATTAGGATTGATCACGACTAAGCTTAATCCTAAGAGAAAATTGATTTAGAGCAAGACAGTCCCGTAATAAATCATATATATACCCTTTTAGAAGATTTATTAGAAAAATTCATAAGTATTTTAGAAAGCCTTATAAAACGTATTTAGTAATACTTTTAGGAAAATCTTCCTTAACTACCAGTAAAATAATATTTAGTCAAAATAATGTATGTTTTTAGAAATTGTTTTCAAAATACATTTTAGAAAAGTCCATACCTAAAATATAGCTTGGAAGCCTTTTATGTAATCAAAATTTTATTAGTCCCAATAAGATATATATATGTATATATTCATTAGCCCCATTTGGAAACTGTTCTATTAAAGAAAACTTATTTAGAAAATACCTATAGTTTAAATAAAACTTATTATAATACTCAAAATTTAGAAAAATCACTTAGAAAAGCCTATTAGATGAGCTTGGGTCAATACTCCTTAATATATAATAAACTTAATATTAAAACAAGCCCAAAACTATATATATTTTTGTTATATTATAATTTTAGAAAATGTTATACATGTATATTTTCAAAAATAATTAACAATATAATTAATAAATAATAATGATAACAAAAGAATACTACAAATAGTTTTATATTACACATTAATACATACAGTGATGTATATCTACTTAATATAATAACGAGGTTATATAAAAAAATACTAACATTGATTAATTACATGGATCTCCTTCTTGGATCTGGCTTGGACCGTTCTGCTCTTCTGTTAATAATTGCAAAAGGGAAGGAGTAGTATTAATTAGGGGAGAGAGAGAAAGCAAGGGGAAGGGGTTTATTTTTCGAGCGTAAGACAGAGAGGAAAAATGAAGGGGAAAGGAAGAGTGGGAAGCCGGGTCGCGTGTGGAGGGGGCCTACGAAGGGGCGGAGCTACCTGGTCGGCTCGCCGGGACACAGCAGCGGATGGAGGCAGTCGACATCTGCAGCGCGGGGCGGCGACACGGCTGGCCCACGCAGCACGGTCTGGCGGTGACGCAGCTGGCCTGCGCAGCGCGGTCTGGCGACCGCGTGGTTCCATCGAACTGAGCTGAAGGGGATGGGGCTTACAGTGGTCGAGGAGTGCCAGTGGAGGTGTCCCACCGAAGCTAGGTTGGTGGTGCTCTGGCGCTCGAGGGAATGGCCCGTCGTGGGGACGCGGGCAGATCCATGCCCGACGCTGCGCAAGAAAGGGTATGGTGGAGGTGAAAGTCCGACAACGTCCGGGGCGGAGACGAAGGGTCGGTCGGGGCACTGTGCGGACGAGGCATGGGCTCCGTGGTGGTGGTCGGGCTGGGCTCTGCTAGGCGGTACGGCCAAAATTAGGTGGCGTTCAGAAAGACGGAGAGGTCGAGACAGGTAAGGATTTTTCCTATTATATTATGTTGTTGTTCTTGGTGGCGGATTGGGGTTTTCCGGCCGGTGGTCGTGGTCCGGGTGGTGGTGTCGGTCGATGGTGAGGGTGGTGGCTGGTGGTGGAGGTGTAGGCTGTGGCGGTGGCGGTCATGTGGGGTTTTGGCCGGGATTGGGTTGTTGTGGTCTCGGAGGTGATGATGTGGTCGCAGGGAATGGAGTCGGGCGGAGGCGGTGGAAACTATGGGTTTGGTCGGGGCAGCAGGTGTCGAGGTGGAGGCGAGAAGAGGACGGGCTGGGACAGTCGGCCAGGGTTAGAATAGGATTGAATTTTAGGTTTAGGGTTTGGTGTCTGGGAAAGATGAGAACATGTGTCCGTGTGTGGACACGAAGAAGATAACAATGTAATTGTAATGAAGGGAAAATAGTAGAAAAGATGGAGATACGGACACGATGCACTATTTGGGTTATGGAATTTGTGGAGGATGAATTGTGGAGGAATAATGGAGGAGTACCTGCCTATATATAGGATGTGGAAATTCTCATTTGGATAGGATTAGGATTTAAACCCAATTCGATAATTCGTAATTTAATTTAAATCAGTTTAAATCCAAATCCAAATACAAATCCAATTTAAATCTAATTAAATTTTTAGTTTAAAATCAATTGGGATAAGGCAAATTCCAAATATAGATATTAATCTACTATTTAAAACACATCCATAAATCAAATTAAGTTTTAAATTGCTACAAAAATTTCAAAATATGTTTTCTAAAAATACTAAAATAATAATTTTGAAAATACATTATTATTTACAATTAAACTCAATAAATATTTATGAAATATATATGTATACGCGAATAATATTATTTACTAGTAATAACTGTTTTTTACGAAAGACTTTTTATAAATAATAAATAAAATAATAATTTGAAAACTTTGGTATGATAACAAAATAATTATTATGTATATTATTTTGAAACTATAAATGATAGAAAATATTTTTCTAAATATGTACGCTTGCACATATTCGCACTCGTCGAGCAAATTCGAAAAACGAACTTCCGCACACGACGTACAATACGACTACGTGACGTACAATACAAAATTTTAAATCAGTACCAAATTTAATAAAAAAATAGTAGAAATTTAGGGGTTTTACATCCTACCCAACTTAAAAGAATTTCATCCTCGAAATTAAAAATTAGTAGGGGGTGAGAAGACATAAGGGGGTAGATAGAAGGGTTCCTTAAAGAAGTTTATATGGTCGTAGTCTAGGTTGAGGATATGATTAAGAGATGATTGTAATCACTCTTAAATTCAAGTGATTAGAAAGTCAAAATTGTAGAATTAGGGTCAAGGGAAAGGTCGAGGAGTTTATGATGAAGACATAGCAATGTAGAGTGGTAATGGTCATAATTGATAGGACAGCTAGAGGAATTTCAAGTACAAGTGCCTTCGTCCTTCCAAAATCGGTGAAGGCGAAAGCGATTTAAGGAGTTCAATGACGATATTATCAATTACGAATACGTGGTTCAAAGGCGGTCGTATAGATTTCAAAAGGATCGTCAAGGCAGTCGTGGATGGGATCCCAAGGGGTAAGTTTAACTATATCGTATCCACGTAGATTGAAAAGGCAAACCAAAGTGCACTCGGTCGATCAGACCATCATGCACCGGTTCTGATTAGACAATATGTTAGTGGGTCCATCCAAATAACATATGTCTTGAACAAGCTCGATAAATGAATAAGCTTGCAAAAACTAGGCCACATTAGCTTCATTAGTCAAAATGGTAAATATATAGGCACGAGAGATTAAGATTTAAAGAATGTAGAATGATTCTAAGTCATACAGTCGTCTCATAGTCTTCTTGTCCAAGTCCTTGGTTGGCTAGACGGGTTAGGTCCTCTAGATTCTAGGATCTAAATAAGCTTGCTAATATAGGTCACTAGGTCAAAGGGGTTGCTAGTTCATAAGGTATTCTACCCAACTTAAAGAATTAAAGTAATGGTGTTTTGGGACAACTAACTAGTAGGGTCAATCTCTAGCAAGCACGAATGGAAGATAAGAATAGGGATGGAAGGAAACGAGCAAGATACAATTGATGAGTCAAACGGTAGATAAAATCAAGGAAAGAGGTCAAGTATGTGGATGAGATCCTAGACTTCTAATCCTATACGCAGGCTTGCTTGGTACGGTAAAGTAACCAAACAATTTATCTTGACCTGCATGGGCCACCACAAAAACATGTCACGCCCCAGTCCCAAAATACGAAAGACTAGGAACGTAGACATGCCAGCCGTATAATAAATATACGTGAGCTGTAAAATGCAGTAGAACCATAACAAATCTCATCCACACAAAATAAATGAATAAAATATATCATATAATGGTAATGAATTGTCTTGATACAATATGTTGGGCGGAGACAAATCCACTACCAACAAGTAAAGGAAAAATACATAAGAAAAGAAATAATTTTTGGCGAGCGAAGCGAAGACGATCCAAATGCAATCATCCTCGAAGAAATAGCGATGATCACGGCTAGAGCTAGAACACCTGCGAAAGATAAAAGCACACACATCTAGAGTGATAACCAGGTCCTTAGAGGGACGTAACAAGACACAAAATATCATGCCATATAAACTGAATAAATATTGCTCGAATAAATAAGTCAATTGAATTATAACATGGTCCAATACACACCTATTAAACGAGCTTACCATCCCTCCAACCAAACAAGGACAGGAGATGGTAAACTTATTCACGGTGACATATCTTTCCATGCTATGAATCCAATATAGTATCCGGCCCCCAACAAGGTTCAATACCTTCTCATCGAAGTAGTAAGTCACACCTACAACCAAACAAGGACAAGATGTGACGAACTAATCCGCGACAAGTTATTGTTCCAAGCCACGGTCAGATACAAGTACCCAAACCAAAAGTACTCGTATCTAACGGATAAAGGTAGCCTAACCAGTCTAAGTGAATGCAGTTTTAAGAACAGTTCATGGTCGCATGACTACCGGGTCAAGTCAAGAAAATACCAATGCAGTACCTCAGTAGCGAGTCACAACACCATATACTATTCCTCAGTATCGAGCGAGTCTATAGCATATAGTCTACCTATCGTTCCTCAGTAGCGAGCGAGTCTACTATAGATAGGGTGGTAGTCAACTTCCAATCATGTTCTTCCCGCCCAATGCCAACTCATAACTGCTAAGTCTTCTAGCATGTAATTCTAATAGCAGTTATTTCCTAACGCACGGCTTATACGTACTGGTGGCCAGCCAATCACACACGTCCATGTTCTATATACGACACACAACTTCGTGGTACAACGTGTCAAGGCCATGAATGCAACACACAAAGGTGGTCCCTTAAATCTAGGTTTAATGTGTAAGAAAAATAATACATAGCAGGAAATATAAATAAACAGTAAGTTCTAACAGGTTATGCCATGTATCATAATTTATTTTACGTAAAGAAAATAATGGATAATGTATGAAATATGAGCTAAAATAAATAAACAGCAAATGGCAAGGTGTCTTGCCTGGTAGGACGTCTGGTGTGCTGCGATGATCAATGTGGCATAAACTGCAACTTCTGGTAACAACTACACAAGGGGACCTCTGATGGTGGCCCGGACAGTTCCATTGGGTCCAGAAGGGTCAAATTGGTTAGGGTCAGTAGCTGGAAGGAAAGGATTGGCAAAGCAATAGGAAGATTGGATTGATCACGACTAAGCTTAATCCTAAGAGGAAATTGATTTAGAGCAAGACAGTCCCGTAATAAATCATATATATACCCTTTTAGAAGATTTATTAGAAAAATTCATAAGTATTTTAGAAAGCCTTATAAAACGTATTTAGTAATACTTTTAGGAAAATCTTCCTTAACTACCAGTAAAATAATATTTAGTCAAAATAATGTATGCTTTTAGAAATTGTTTTCAAAATACATTTTAGAAAAGTCCATGCCTAAAATATATCTCGGAAGCCTTTTATGTAATCAAAATTTTATTAGGCCCAATAAGATATATATATGTATATATTCATTAGCCCCATTGGAAAACTGTTCTATTAAAGAAAACTTATTTAGAAAATACCTATAGTTTATATAAAACTTATTATAATACTTAAAATTTAGAAAAATCATTTAGAAAAGCCTATTAGATGAGCTTGGCTCAATACTCCATAATATATAATAAACTTAATATAAAAACAAGCCCAAAACTATATATATTTTTGTTATATTATAATTTTAGAAAATGTTATACATGTATATTTTCAAAAATAATTAACAATATAATTCATAAATAATAATGATAACAAAAGAATACTACAAATAGTTTTATATTACACAATAATACATACAGTGATGTATATCTACTTAATATAATAACGAGATTATATATAAAAAATACTAACATTGATTAATTACATGGATCTCCTTTTTGGATCTGGCTTGGACCGTTCTACTCTGCTGTTAATAATTGTAAAGGGGAAGGAGCAGTATTAATTGGAGGAGAGAGAGAAAGCAAGGGAAAGGGGTTTATTTTTCGAGCATGAGAGAGAGAGAGGAAAAATGAAGGGAAAAGGAAGAGTGGGAAGCCGGTTCGCGTGTGGAGGGGGACTACGAAGGGGCGGAGCTACCTGGTCGGCTCACCGGGGCACAGTAGCGGATGGAGGCAGTCAACATCTGCAGCGCGGGGGCGGCGACGCGGCTGGCCTGCGCTGCGCGGTCTGGCGGCCGCGTGGTTCCATCGAACTGAGCTGGAGGGGATGGGGCTTACAGTGGTCGAGGAGTGCCAGTGGAGGTGTCCCACCGAAGCTAGGTTGGTGGCGCTCCGGCGCTCGAGGGAATGGCCCATCGCGGGGACGCGGGCGGATCCATGCCCGACGCTGCGCAAGAAAGGGTATGGTGGAGGTGGAAGTCCGGCAACGTTCGGGGCAGAGACGAAGGGTCGGTCAGGGCACTATAAGGACGAGGCGTGGGCTCCGTGGTGGTGGCTGGGCTGGGCTCTGCTAGGCGGTACGGCCGGAGTTAGGTGGCATTCAGAAAGGCGGAGAGGTAGAGGCAGGTAAGGGTTTTTCCTATTCTAATCTGTTGTTGTTCATGGTGGCAGATTGGGGTTTTTCGGCCGTGGCCATGGTCCGGGTGGTGGCGTCGGTCGATGGTGAGGGTGATGGCTGGTGGTGGAGGTGTAGGCTGTGGCGGTGGTGGCCGAGTGGGGTTTTGGCCGGGATTGGGTTACTGTGGACTCGGAGGTGATGATGTGGTCGCAGGGAACGGAGTCGGGCGGAGGCGGTAGAAACTATGGGTTTGGACGGGGCAGCAGGTGTCGAGGTAGAGGCGAGGAGAGGACGGACAGGGACAGTCGGCCAAGATTAGAATAGGATTAGGGTTTGCGTTTACTAGAAATATTGAGTTTTAGGTTTAGGGTTTGGTGTCCGGGAAGGATGAGAACATGTGTCCGTGTGTGGACACGAAGAAGATAACAATGTAATTGTAATGAAGGGAAAATAGTGGAAAAGATGGAGACACGGACACGATGCACTATTTGGGTTATGGAATTTATGGAGGATGAATTATGGAGTAATAATAGAGGAGTACCTGCATATATATAGGATGTGGGAATTCCCATTTGGATAGAATTAGGATTTAAACCCAATTAGATAATTCGTAATTTAATTTAAATCAATTTAAATCCAAATACAAGTCTAATTTAAATCTAATTAAATTTTTAGTTTAAAATCAATTGGGATAAAGCAAATTCCAAATATAGATATTAATCTACTATTTAAAACACATCCATAAATCAAATTAAGTTTTAAATTGCTACAAAAATTTCAAAATATGTTTTCTAAAAATACTAAAATAATAATTTCGAAAATACATTATTATTTATAATTAAACTCAATAAATATTTATGAAATATATAAGTATACGCGAATAATATTATTTACTAGTAATAACTGTTTTTCACGAAAGGCTTTTTATAAATAATAAATAAAATAATAATTTGAAAACTTTGGCACGATAACAAAATAATTATTATGTATATTATTTTGAAACTATAAATGATAGAAAATATTTTTCTAAATATGTACGCTTGCACATATTCGCACTCGTCGAGCAAATTCGAAAAATGAACTTCCGCACACGACGTATAATACGACTACGTGACGTACAATACAAAATTTTAAATCAGTACCAAATTTAATTTAAAAAAATAGTAGAAATTTAGGGGTTTTACAGCCATGCCCCCTAAACCCTAGTTTGTCTCCACCTTCCTTCTTCCAATCCACATGGAGATCTTCGTCCAAAATTTGGATTCGTGCGGAGAATTTCGTCCTCTACAGCATATCCAATTCTCGGGAGGTATAATTCCTTCTTTCCTCCGCTTTCCAATTGTTAGGGTTTCTAGTTTTTGGGATAGAATGCCTAAGGGATTCAATCCTTTCAAGAGGAAGAAGACCCATGCCAGTGAAGAGGCATCGTCTTCGGATCCATATACGGATTCCCTCTTTTCTCCGATACAATCGGATGACGGTGCATCGGACGACTTTTATTTCAAAACTCTCGACCAAGCCCTACTTTGGTATGCCGATTTCATTATGCGTACTATTTGTACCGGATCTCCGATCAAATGGACTGTCTTTCCTGACCATCGTCCTTACTTTGAGGCATTAGGGTTATAACACTTTATTACTTTACAATTCCCTATAGCTACTAATACCATTAGACTATTTTACTATAATTTCGTGTTAGACACTTTTACAGCGAGAACACATGTTGGAGGGATAGATATCGAGTTTACTGATGAAACGTTAGCAGAAATCCTTGGTATTTTAAATGAAGGTACCCCGCTCGATGACATCACTGATTTTGATTTAACCGATGGTGTACGACTCTCGTTAGTTTCAAGAATGAGCTTTGTGCACCCGCACGTGCTCGTCCTGGAAAGTTCAAGGCCAATAACTTGAACTTGTTTAACTATGAATTACATCGTATCATCTATTCTACTCTACTTCCAAAATCTACTTCAAAAGATGATGCCACTGCACTTGAGCTTTCTGCTTTATATCACATTCTTAAGGGGATTCCTTTCTCTGCCCCTAAGACTATCATTCAGATGATGGGTAGATGTCACAGAAGAGACCACAACCTCTCTTATGCGATGATCATCCCATGCATCTTTCAGAGATTCGATATTGACTTATCCACTTATGCTCTGGATCCTGAGCCTATGTTTTTCAAACTCTTTTATCGCAGCATTGCTACTGTTCCTCCACCTACTGTACCTGGTCCTCTTACACCTACTCCCACAGCACCTGGTCCTCCTCAGTCTTATCCTATGACCTTTGAGGGTATACATCAGCATCTTTCAGATCTGCAGTTATTTTATGTTGACACTTCCAGGGAACATGAGTTCCATAACGTGACTCAGTTCCAGGCTATTGCCAACTCCTTCGCCGATCTACGATTTGCATAGACGGGTCACTCTGCTAGCTCTTTACCTCGAGACCCTTCTATTTTTGGCTACCACATTGATGATGAGGTGGTACACTCTCTGTTCCAGCCAGGAAATGCTTACGATTGGTATCGTACTTCTGGTGCTACTTCTCATGCGTTTGGAGCCGGCACTTCTGGAGCTGGTCCATCTGGACATGCTGGCGCTGCAGCCGATGATGATGATGAGGATGATGATTTTTGAGATGTTATTCTTATTGAGACTGATATTTTGTCTTATGTTTACTTGGAAATGCTCCAACATTCCACGATATTATTGTTTGCCATTAAAAATTTTTGATGTAATTTTAATACAAACAGAACAGTGTTATAATGTATGACTTAGATGTAGTCCTAAGAGTACACTTTTGTTTATCTGGGTCCCTTGTGCCGATGGAGCGAGTGGTAATACATTGACTCCGTTGACGATCTGACGACGGTTCTCGATTCTCTTAAGATCTGGGTTGCTCTAGGTACAGGAGCTTGCGGAGAGGAAGAAGACATTGAGTGTCTGTATCTGCCTCTCTCTATATATTGCTAATGGTTGTACGATGTGTCTCTGTCTGTGTGTGTGTGTGTTAGAAGGAGATGATCCCTCTATTTATAGCTTTGCAGGCTAACTGCTCATGCGCGCATGTAGGATGCGCCTGTACGTGGGGACGCCACGTGGTGGTTGCTGATGGAGGCGCATGGGCGATGCGCCCTGATTGAGGAGTTAAACTTTTTTTGTTGCTGTCGTAGGCTGTGGCAGAGCTGACACGTAACAACGGAGAAGATCTTTCAGTTGCTGAGATCTTGGATGATTAGCACCCCTTCGTAGGCTGAATCAAGTTAAAGGACGCAGGTCGTAGGTCCATGGCTCGAAGATCTTGGATTTGGTGGGGAGTGATCTGATAGGATGCGCCTGGAATTGGGCGCATGAGGAGGCTTTGGCTCATAACCTTTAGGAGTCACGAGCCAGTCGGGGCGTATGGCTTTTGAGGCGCATGCGGGGCTTCAGTTGTGACTTTACTTCTGTCTTTAGGGATCAAAGAAAAAGTCCGAGGCGCACGGCTTTTGAGGCACATGCAAAGATTTAGGTGCATGGCTGTGGAGGCGCATGCGGGATGGTTGGGCGGCCACGTGGTTTGTAACCGCCGGAGGGGAGTAATGATGATGCTGACGTCGGCGATGCTTCACTTTTTGAAAAAGCTGTCAACTGTTCGTTCCTCGGGGGACATGCTGCCAACTCTGTCAGACTTCAGCATTTAATGTTCTTTTGACAGGTGATGGGTTTGTTGAGTGGGCGCAACGATCGGCGTTCTACTAGGCGCATGGGGACGCATGGGGGCGCATCCTTATGAGGCTGATGGGAGCTTGGCACGTCAGTACGATACGCGGTCTGGCCGGCGCACCCACTTTGCATGACACATCTTTATGGGCCCAATTGTTACGTTCTTCGAGTACTTTAAATAGCCGTCTTGACATGGATGAATTTGAAGCGTCAGGTTCATCACCATTAATGCAAATTCATTGCACGGGATTCGGAGATCCAGCCACTTGGCGCATGGGTTTGATTTTTTTGGCCTATAAATAGTGGCATAGAGAGGGTTTGCTTCTCGTTCTCTCACGTCCTCCCGAAATGAACTTGTTTACTAGAGCATATTCTGTTGATGAGATGCTCCCGAGGGTGAAGATACGACGCATGGTCTTCATTGATGCACTTAAAGGTGACTATTACATCCAAAAGTCGGAGTCGAGGGCTTCTGAGGCAGGCGGAAGGTGCCTATTACATCCAAAGATCGGGATGCTCGAGCCTCGTCTCCGTTATGCTGGAAGAGCCGCAGATCTGAATTGTCGTGCTGCGGCTTTGGAGGCTCTTTCTTCCGTCAGAGTGGGTGTTGCCTACTCTGGTTGTGTTGAAAGCCTTCTTTTGCCGCGGATCAATTGCGGAGAGCTCTTCCTCCAGCTAGAGGGTTGGTTGCTCATCCTCGTTCTGCTCAATAAATGCTTCATTAGTCGAATCATTTAATGGCGTATATGCTGAGACTTCACGATGCGCCTATGGGATGCTGAAGGGCGGCACATAACTGAGCTACTGGAGGGATGCACATAATTGAGGATGCATAACTGAGGATGCACATAACTAAGCTGCTGAAGGGATGCGCCTGGCTGAGAGCGCATGACGAGATACGCCTGTTTGAGGGCGCATAGTGGTTCCTGCGCCTAGCTGTAGACTTAGGGTCATTTTTTTGTAGAAATTTTCCTTTGTACAGCTCTTTTTAAGACATGTAACAAACTTTTATATGAAAATAAAAGTCTTCTTTAATGTCTATGCTTTGCTGTGCCAAGTACTTCATCTGAGCTCCCTGGCGCATGTGATGTTAGACGCATAGGATTTCTGGTCCTGAAATTCCATGCTTCTACAATTATCAGTACTCTTTATTTTAGTTATGATTTCTGACTTACATAGACATATGTTTTTATGCCTCAGTTTGGCATTTGACTCACATTAGTTTATTTTTCAACACTTTACTTGTTTCAGCTTTATTCTAGCATTATCTTTCTATTATGCTTCATATTAACTGCCTTTGACAAATACCATGCCTGTGTTGTCTTATACAATATCTGTCAATCTTATTTTTTGTCAATGTTTATGCAATACGAGCTAACAGGTGCTCGCCGGCTAAACGTCTCAAAATGAAATTTTTACAATAGGGTGGGAGGGCCAAAAATAAACCCACTCGTTGTCCTGGTTACGCCTGGTGGTCACCATCGGGCTGGAAGGTCGGTAGATCCTCTGAAGCTGCTTCGAAATCTGGCCACACAAAACCAGCTGGGTCAGATCCCAGAAAGAGCAAGTGCCACAAAGGAGGCTTCACTTAAGAACTAAAACCAGGATAACAAAAATAAATACTAAAGCAGTTACAAAAGAACATGAAGTAAAAGAATAACAACAGTCATAATGGAGTACGAGGGAACCATTCAAGTAGCCAAGTCACAACCCTTAAACCAAACAAGGATCGGGGTTGTAACCCTTCACCTGAATCGAACTCCGTCTCCAAATCTTGTTGGTAAGGTAAAACATTACAAGCATGACGTGAGGTGCAATAAGACAATAAACGAAGAGAGGACTTAGAACTGCTCCGGGAGCCAGGTTACAACCCTTAAACCAAACAAGGACCGGTATTGTAATCCTTTACCTGAACAGAACTTAGCCCCTGATCTTTATTGTTGAAAGTGACAATCATGCAATCAATCCTGCAATAATCGAGCACTGAAACTACACCATACAATCGTTCCCGGCCAATCAGTGACTACGGCTTTCTACATTTGCTAACTAGGGTTATCACAACATGTAGTAAGATGTTCCTCCAGCCACAAGCCCTGCAGCTAATCCAGGTTATCCAGGCGACTTGGGTTCATTTAAGTAATGCCTCATTATTTTCCATATATCAGTAAATTTAGACTTGTGCCCTACTCGTCAGCAGGCTGCAAGTCCAATAATAGTGGCCGGGATAATGGGATCGCCTGTAACTGGGGAAATCTCTCATGACTTCTGAATTATTCTAGTCATTAGCCTTAGCCATTTACAGTAGGTTCCCTTGACTGTGGTACTCAGTGATCCATGTCCTAGACATGATGCAAACATTACCGGTTCAATTGTACAAATACAGTCACCCACGGTGTCCAGACCATTCAATCTCGTCATATCATGTTCACTGTCAGGAGTGCGCCACATCCGGCCACTATCATGTCATGTCATTTATCAAAAGTGCACCACAACGGGTCACCATCGTGTCAGGAAACACACTTAAAATTAATATGGCACAAGCAGACATTTAGGAATTAAATATTGATAGCACACGCGGCTACAATTAATGCTAAGGCCATGCGGCCACAAATGAACAGTGGCCATACGGCCAGCTAAAATATTTAATGCTAATGCAAATGCATGCAAATATTTAATGCTAATTAATTAATAGTAGTCTACGTGGCCAAAATAGGTTGCATGCAAAATATTTAATGCTAATGGCCATATACGGCTCGAGCAAACTGCATACAAATACAAGAAATAAATTAATGGCCATAAAAAAAAATGGCCTATGCTGCAATAAATATTTCCTTATGTGGCTCACTTGGATTCCCATGCGGCCAACTATGGTTTCCCATGCGGCCAACTTATTTATTTAAGTATGCAAGCTACTGTTTGCATAAAAGCATGCAAGCTATATATATTAATAATCATGCAAGCCACTGCTTGCATAAAAGTATGCGGCTAAAATTATTCCATATGCGACCAAACATGGGATTCCTATGCGGCCAACAATTGTTTCAAAAATCATGCAAGCAAATAATGCTTGCAAGTATAAGCATGTATGCTTTGCATGCATTAGTATAATGCATTAAATGCAACATACGGCTGGTGCTAAATGTATAAGCATGGCATGCATTAATATAATACAACATGCTTGCATGCATTAATATAATGCATTAAATGCATTAATATAATGCAACATGCTGCATGCATTAATATAATGCAACGTGCCTGCATGCATTAATATAATGCATCAAATGCATTAATATAATGCAACATGAGGCTAACTTTGGCATTGCTCCTTATGTGGCTAACATCACATGAGGAGAGAGAAATGTTTGGTGGGAAATAAATAAAGAAGGTGGTGGTAGGTGGGAGTGGTTTGGTTCACATAAAATCAAGCAAAACCGAACCATGCAAAACAAAGCCGAACCAAGTCAAATCGGGCCAAACCAAACAAGGAGATGCAATATGGGTCTAAATACGTACACGTATACCAAAATACGTAATACGAACAATGGTCATTACACCAATAAACCCGCGTACTTTTCCTCCCCATAAAATTTCACTTCCCTCAAAATTTTCCCAAAATCTCTCAACCGAATAGGTCTCCGCACCCTCTATTCCGAAAATTACCTCTACAATTGTTCTCAGTCCGCTCCACTCCTTTCTTTGTTCCTCTGTACGCGATCCTCTCTCTAAGCCGACAGGAAGTCGTGGGCGTACCCCTCTGCTCCACTCCTCTTCCCTTCCATGTGCACTCTTCTCTCGCTCCTCCTTTGCGGCTAGGCAGAACGTAGGAACTTGTTGTGCGCACGGTTGATAGAAGGACGGTGCGACGGCTTGGCAAGGCTAACAGCAGTTTTTGGGACTCTTCGAGGTAATTTTTCATGCCTCCTAAAAAATTTTATAAGCAACTCCTTACAAATGGTTATTCAGTTCTTCTCGTGTGTGTGTGTGTGTGTGTGTATATATCCTTCACTTTTTTTAATTAAGATCTTCATCTCTGCCTACTCATAGTTTATGATGTCTCATATAGGGTCATTGACCAATCTGCCACTTTATCTTGTGACAAACAATGTACAAACCTAATTGAGTGCTTAATGGGTCAAGAGCCTTTTTATGTTATAATTGTCTCCTCCATTCAATTCCAAACACTTCAACTAAGTTTTTATCATGATTTATTGTGTTTCAAAAATTAGTAAGTTTGCCCGAATAGCTTACAAGGCTGCTCCCCAAGGATTTTTCTTTTTCTTTTTCCGCTCGATGAGACTTTAAGAATATTTTTTCACACAAGATGATCTCACCCATTCCCACTTAAAAATATGTACATTACCTATATATATCCATTATGCAGGTTATGACTTTGTGTATAGGTGCACACATTGAATCAGTCTAAAACCATCATATGATCAAATTCAGCTTGATCCACGCAGATTCAACCAAAATAAGGGTGTTAAAGTGATGGCATGGTTCACAGTATCGGTATCGAACTATTCCTATTTGTATTGGTATCGTCAACATCCGTAGTATTGGCAGTTTTGGGTCGAAGTATCGAATTTTTTGGTATCAAAAAACAAATAATTATTAATAAATTATTTACATTTAGAAACATATATTTTATACATTTAGGCATAATTTTACCTATTTTCAGTGTTATTTCTTAGTAGTTTTGAAATTAAATGAAATAGTAGTCACCCTTACCGATTGGTTTACATACAATAGATTAATTTTCTTATTTTACATGCTTTTACAAACTTATTATGCTTTAAACCCTTGCTGATTTGTCTTTTTCGTTTATTTTTTTGCCGAATTGACTAAAAAGAGACCCCCATTGTCCGTATCGGTCAGTATCAGGTATCGGTCGGTATCGGTCGGTATCGGATCGGGACATGCCAAACCGTATCGATATCGGCCGTATCAGATTGGTATCGGCCAATACTTTAAACCATGTGTTAAATAAGCTTGTGAAAATTACACCTCAACATGCAAATCCAATTTCTTCTAGTATAAGCACAGAATATTAGCTTTAAAAAGCTAGTCTGTTCCTGACATTGACACAACCCACCAATAATAAGCATGTCATATTAGCCTAACCTAGTGTGGCCTTACGTTGATGCTCCACAGTTATCTAAATTAAGACATCAAAGTCATAAAAACTTGGCTATACAAAAAGATGCCTAAATAGGAGGAAGTGCATATAATGTGTGTCATGTTCTAACAAATCATATACAAAGCATCTTTTCTCCCAATTCTTGAATTATTTAAATTGAACCATAAATTTATTGGGTTCACAAATCATTTATCGTTTTGTCACTTATCAATCTCAACATTCTCATCACACACTATGTTGTGGAGATGTTTTTTCAAAGTCCAACATGTTGAAAATATAGTATGCTTCTTACAGTTGTAAGTTGTCCTACAAATTTTCACTTGAATTGTACGGGCGTCCTATAGTTACTTGGTCCTCCAGAAGCAAATGTCTAATTCAATCACCCTGCTAATTCAGTAACTAGCATCCTTCTCAATCTCAAGGCCATGACCAAGTAAGAAAATGCATTTGCATGTATCTCGACCGTCAACATGAAGTACAGTCGCTACTCCCTTAATTTTTGAGATAGTAGCGTGTTTGCATCCCACCATTTCCAATTCTCTAGACTATAAACTTTTTATCACATTCTACTTTAAGTAGAAATCATCCCCAGTCTACTTTTATCACTTTAATCACTCGATGTCCTTAAACACTGCCATTAAGTTCCTAGTTTATAAACAATAAACCACACCGAGAAGGTTGTATACATCCCTAGTTTTCATCTATAACCAACACAGAGAAAAAAAACTTAATATCGGTCATAGATGAAATCCTATAGTGATAGGGAGTGAATGTGTCTCCTCCAATCTTTCACGCTTGTCACTACTCTAGTATATATATCCTTAATTTCTTGTCCACATTAATTTGCCAATGAGACATGTTCTTTCTTCAAAACCACCACACATTGCCTTTGAGAATCCTGACATTTGCTTTTTCTATATAATTTATTGATAATCATGTGCAAAGCTCTCATCTTCCTTAGGATCTTTCTATCAATGATCTTAATAAGCATGTAATTCCCATAGTAAACCTTTCTGAGGTAAAATTAAATTGATTAACACTGACTTTTACTTATTTTAAGTATTTTCTGAAAGACTCTCCCAGAGCTTCTTCATATAGCTCTAAGTTTGCATTACCATTGTTCATACAAATTTGTATCTACTTTGTCCTTGTAAATTTCAGTAAAAGTACTTCTATGTTCGTAAGTAACATGTTTCTTTCAAGGGAGGAGACAAAAGGAGAATGGGATATAAAAAATGATTTCTTTGTTTCTGAGGAAGTAGTATAGGAAAAACTATAAGTTTCTTTCCTTTCTAATATGATAACTTTTGCTACACCAGAAAACTTTTTTTTTTGCATCCCAAGTCATCATTCATTTTTGTTCATGGGCCATATTTACATGCATAATACATTATAGATTGCAAGTGCCTCACCATATAAAAGGAAATCGAAGAAGAATCTGGTAGCTTGTTAACGGGAGCTCGGGGATAAGAGAATATATCTACAATGGTGACAAAATAGATAAGGTCTACTCTTATTTGGTTAAAAGGATGATAATAAGTGCAGATATTATACTGGTTCATCTTTTTACCACAACCTACCCTTTATATTAGGATGCAATACCAATGGTTTATTGTACATGACAGAAAATGAATAATCCACCATCAGTTTCAAACAATAGCTTGTTGAGTACTTTTAAGCAACAAGAAAAAGTTCTAAGAGACGTACTAGAAAATCTCAATTAGCTCAACAACCTCACAATTAAATTCATCAGATCTTGATAGGGAATGAAAGCAAGTGCAATGTTAACAGTCTCCATAACAACTTGTATTTTGACATGGTGGTTTATGATGTAATTGAAGATGATATAAGGGAACAAGAACTTGGTTGACCTTAATGACAAGACCAGTAAATAAGTCTGCTTCAGGTAGTCTATAGTCCCTGAAGAAGCACTAGGTTGTAAAAACAAACTATTTACCATGCAAGGGTGCATTAGTCTCGAAGATTAGTCTATGACCCCATGTTACAATCATCAGCTTATTCTATAAAACCTTTGCTAATATAACCTCTGAGTTTACGTAGCTATTATGCCATAAGGGATAACTTGTTTGTCACTTGAAGATTAATCCTCATGTAGCCTCTAATAGGAACTAATCTCGTGTACCCAAAATTAAGTGACTTGAGTACCTTACTTAGATTTCTAATTCAATCACCTTTACTCCCCTCTAACAAACTGCACAACCAATTAAAAGCCAGTCCAATGCCCAAAATCTTCTCAAAGTAAGATTTGGATCGACAGGTTAGTTCGAATGACGTACGTAGTTAAAATGAATCCAACCAGAAAAAGTATATGAATATAATAAAAATATTGGATAAAAAGATACATATACAATATGTTTTGATCATGGATTAAAAACCATAAACATGACCAACACAACTTACTTTGTAGGGCAAGTACTTCAAAAGTAGTTATATAAGGCTGTATCTATAACACAAACTATAGTGTGATAGAGACAAGGCATAGAACTGTTGAATGTCAATTAAGGCATCAAAAAGTCTAGTGGATATATTTCCTTTTCTTGAAGACAAAAGATGATAACTACATCCAGAATTGCATCCTAGCCTTTCACTTTTTGAACCCCCGTTAAAACCCATCACAGAAAGAAGCTGAGAAAAAGATTTCTATCAACAAAACCCCATATATATGGAAACAAAAGTAGAAGTAAAAATAGCTCATAATATCAAAAGCATCTACCGTGAAGTCAAGACCGTAATTCATCTTCATTGAGTTATGGTGGAGAACCTAGAATCAACTCAGGATCCTCCTGTCCTACATCATATAACAATTTTAGGTTCTGTTTGTTTAATATGAAATAGAATTCCACAAACTGTCAGAAAGAGTGGGAGTGTGATGTTAAGTATAACCTTAGTGATGTAATATTTTGTATGCATGTCTGATGTAATGAATGATATAAGATGCTAGCCATCGTATGTCTACAATTGTCCTTATTGTCATGTACTCTTTAGACAGTTTGGCCTTGAGCCAAATGCAATTAATCCACTAACAAGTTATCAGAGTCATGTCTGCAAAATTTCTTCTCTTTCCTCTTCTCTTGTCCAAACCATAGTCACAACCCTAAGCTGCCCTCTTGTCGCCCCATCTCTCTCTTGCCCACAACTGCTTTCGATGGCCCCCATGGGATTAAAGTAATTAATCAGGTTAATAATTGAGCTCATATATTCTTTAAGGATATGTAGAAAGCATGTTAGCAATCCAAGCAGTATAGAAAGCATGTTAGCAATCCAAACAACTCTCTTAATCATATATCTTTTTTATCATATCAGTTCTTTCATTTATCTTTCTCTTATATGTTGCTTTGTATTTTCAGAATTTTGGTTTTGTTATCAGCTTTCAATTCTTTGGTTTTTTATTTAGGAACACAAATATGGATAAAAGTTGGGTGAAGCTTACAAACAAATCATGTCGGCAATACATACTAGGAGTAAAAGACTTTATAAAAAAAGCAAGTAAGTTTGCCCCCAAAGAACAATAGGATTCGTTGTCCATGTCGTAACTGCGACAATGTGTATTTCTAGCATATAAATGTGGTGGAAACTCACTTGTTTGGTAAAGGGATGACTAAAACTTACACCAATTGGGTGCATCATGGTGAAAAGTTTGAACCTGCGATGATTCTTGATGACGATAGCGATGATGATGGCACAAGTGAAGGAGAGGGCCATCGGATAATATTCACGAGATGCAAGATTTTTTTGAAGACTTACATGCCGGAACATTTATGAATTCTAGTTTGGGAGAAGTAGCTTTTCGTTAGGAACAAGCAAAAACTAGTAATACTCATCCTAATCAACAATCTTCAGAGAAGAAATCGGAGAGACTTTCAAGCTTATTAAGAGACACACAACGTGAACTTTATCCTTGCTGTAAAAAGTATTCAAAATTATCTTTCCTAATAAAGTTGCTTCATTTAAAAGTAATCAATAGTCTAAGTAACAAAGCCTTCGATCAGATCCTTGAACTGTATAAAGATGCACTTCCAGATGGGGAAATAATACCGAAGGCATATTATGAGGCTAAAAGTATAATGCGGGACCTGGGCCTTGGTTATGTGGCCATACATGCTTGTAAGCATGATTGTGTACTATTTTAGAAGGAGCATGAAGATAAAGATGAGTGTCCTGTTTGTCATGAGCCTAGATATATATTTAATGAAGGTGAACATAAAAAAATACCTCAAAAAGTTTTGCAATATTTTCCCCTAAAACCAAGACTGCAAAGGTTATTTATGTCAAAAAAGACTGCTACAGATATGAGATGGCATAAGGAAAAACGGCTTGAGGAGGATGGTGTACTTAGGCATCCAGCAGATTCAAAAGCTTGGATCGAATTTGATAAGACACATAACTTGTTTGCAAATGATCCTCGTAATGTGAGACTTGGTTTGGCAAGTGATGGTTTCAACCCATTTGGGAACATGAGCAATTCTTATAGTATGTGGCCGGTAATTATTATTCCATATAACTTGCCACCTTGGATGTGTATGAAAGAACCTTATCTATTCATGTCCTTGCTTATTTCAGGGCCCAAGTCCCCTGGTAACGATATCGACGTGTATTTACAACCGTTGATAGATGAGTTGAAAGAATTATGGGAAGATGGTATTGAAACTTTTGATGCCTCGACCGGAGAGAATTTCTAATTACATGCAGCTCTACTTTGGACTATAAATGACTATCCAGCTTATGGAATTTTGTCTGGATGGAGTACAAAAGGCAAACTAGCATGTCCGAATTGCAATAAAGACACTTATTTAATATCACTTAAGCATGGAAGGAAGTTAT
The DNA here is from genome assembly GCA_029216955.1 of Iris pallida. Taxonomy (NCBI): domain Eukaryota; kingdom Viridiplantae; phylum Streptophyta; class Magnoliopsida; order Asparagales; family Iridaceae; genus Iris; species Iris pallida. The sequence continues at coordinate 8,803,282 of JANAVB010012999.1, read as the reverse complement.
GCTACATGGGCCATCGACGCTTCTTGCCAAAAAATTATGCTTGGAGAAATAGTGATCAAATTGATAGCAAAAGAGAAAGGAGGTTGAGACCAAAGGAGTTATCTTGGATTGATATCTTGTACCATATTAGTCGGTTAAATAACATGAAATTTGTGAAGGGTCTAGCTAATACTAAGAAGAGAAAGCATGAAATATGTGAGCTGAATTGGAGAAAGAGAAGCATCTTCTTTGAATTGCCATATTGGCAGACTCTAAAGTTGCGGCATAATATTGATGTAATGCATATAGAAAAGAATATTTGTGAAAATATGGTTGGAACGTTGATGAATATTGATGGAAAAACAAAGGACACTGCGAAGGCTAGATTAAATCTGGAACTAATGGGCATACGAAAGGAATTACACATAATACAGGATGGTAATTCATTTGTGATGCCACCAGCATACTAAACAATGTCTGTTGAAGAAAAAAGGAGTTTCTGTGAATGGTTAAAGTTGGTTAAATTTCCAGATGGCTATGCATCCAACATATCTCGGTGTGTGAACACTAAAGATTGTAGACTCTTAGGAATGAAGAGTCATGATTGTCATGTTTTGTTACAACGACTGCTTCCCATTGGAATACGTGGATATATGCGTAAAGATATATGCAATACATTAATTGAGTTGAGCTTTTTCTTCAAAGAGTTGTGTTGCAAGACTTTAAAGTTAGAAATACTAGAGCGGCTGGAGAAAGATATTGCCATAGTACTTTGTAAGCTTGAAAAGATATTTCCACCTGCATTTTTTGATATTATGGTGCATCTAGCTATTCACTTGCCACATGAAGAAAAACTTGGAGGGCATGTTCATTAACGTTGGATGTATCCAATAGAAAGGTAATTTTTAACTTACTATATTAATTACTTTTCCCTTTGAACATGCATAAATCTTTTTCAAGTTTACATGATGCAGTGACTAATGTAGAGGCTTATTTATGTCAACAGGTTCTTATGCACACTTAATAAATATGTGCGTAATAAAGCACATCCTGAAGGTTCAATTGTTGAAGCTTACATTGATAGTGAATGTCTTACATTTTGCTCAATGTACCTCCAGGGTGTTGAGACTAGATTTAATCGAGAAGAAAGAAATTTTGACGGAGGTGAAGATAAGCATAATAACATATCTGTTTTCTCAGCAAATATGCGTCCCTTAGGATCAAGAAAAGTGTATGAGAAAATGGATATGACAGAATACAGTAAGGCTCGATTATATGTCTTGAACAATTGCAATGAAATAGAGCATTATATAAAGTGAGTTACATCATCCTCCTTACTTATTCCTAACATCAAATAATTTATTTTATTATTATCATCATTTGATTTTTGTATAAATATATGTAGTGAACACATGGCTGAGCTTGAGAGGCAAAGCACACATAATGTACAAGAAAAACATGACCAACTATTTCCAAAATGGTTTGAAAATCGCATAAGTCTTATTTATGGGTAATTAGCTTAATTTACGCATGAACATTTATCATTCTTACTTACTTTTGATGGGTTATACTTACTAATTTACTTAAATTTTTATGGATAGATGAAACTATTGCGTGCACAAAAATCACCTGAAGCTACAGATCAACTATATTCCTTAGCTTGTGGTCCTGATCAACGAGCAAGACGATACACAGGGTGTATCATTAATGGAATGAGGTTTCATACAAAGGAGCGGGAGAGACATCGTTGAACTCAAAATAGTGGTGTGGTTGTAAAGGGAGATCACCAAGGAAAAGACATCGACTTCTATGGTGCTTTAACAGAAATTATTGAGTTGAGCTACTTGGGGGGAAATTGAGTTTTTATATTCAAGTGTGATTGGTTTGATGTAGAAAATAAGAAGACAGGGATCCAAACAGATGGTTACTTCACTTCCATTAATATATCCGGTAAATGGTACAAGGATGATCCGTTAGTTCTAGCATCTCAAGTCGAACAAGTCTTTTATGTTAGTGATTCTAAATTGCAAGGTAGCTAGCAAGTCATGCAAAAAACTCAACCAAGAAACATTTATGATGTTTCAGAGGTAGTCATAGAAGAGGGAGAAGAAGATGACAGATTAATGGGTGATGGTGAGGCTTATCAACAACATCTGCCGAATGATACGAATGTAAATATTGATGAAGAGGTGCCGCATTTGTCATTAGGAAGGAATGATGTGGTCTTAAATGTCGTTGATGTGACCAGCCTCCCTCCAAATGAATTAGATCTAGAGGATGATGATTTCATTAACGATGATGAACTTTCTGAAGCAGATGATACCATTGAAAACTACTACTCTGATAAGGGATAATTAATGCATAGTGATGATGACACACTGATATAGATGATATGTAGTTCTCTCTATAGATGAAATTAGTTTATGTTTTGAAAATATAATCTTATTGCCCTTATGAATTTTTTTTGATCTTAATACATTTATCAGTTTATTTGTGTTTACTGCAGTTTATTTTTTGATAATATAAACTTATTGCACTTATAAAAATGTTTGATCTCATTTGCACTTATGAAATTGGTTCATGTGTCTTCTTCTATGTTTCATATTTGTGTGTACCTTCTCCTCCCACTGGCTGCTTTAATCTGGAAAGACACAACTAGAGCACATACACTCAATATATATATACACAGAGGTTCACCCAGGATACTCATTCCTGATACTTCTCTATATTCTGATACTCCTCTATATTCATGATACTCCTGCAGTTTACATACACAACTCATGATACTCCTGCAGTTTATATACACAACTCATGATACTCCTACAGTTCACATATTCCTGATACTCCTGCAGTTTACATACTCCTCTATATTCCTGATACTCCTGCAGTTTACATTCCTGATATGCATTTTGAGCATACAATAATAAATCTGCAGTTTACATCCTCCTCTATATCCCCTAAATAATAATCACATTAAGTTATTTACTCTTGTGGTTTATTTGATTTGCATAAATCTGCTGTATTTATTTGCATAAATCTGCATAAATCTGGGAAAGATGACATGCCAAGGAAATTAAGGTCCCGTTTGATTTCCTCAATATTATATGACATGCCGAGGAAATTAAGGTCTCGTTTGATTTCCTAAGTTATTCCTTATTTTACAAACTCACTCTTCGTATTATGTTGACTATAATTATATTGACTTCGGATATTATTGGAAGAATGATTTTTTTTCTTTCCTAAACCAACTAAACACTGGGAGGGAAATCAAATGGTCTTTTCTTATTTTATCAAGAAATCTGATAGGTCCCCATGGAAAATAGAAAGGAATTTCGTGAACTAAACCAAACGAAGCCTAAGAACAAGGATTCCCAGCAACCAAACATACACAACTATTCAAACCAAAACTAAGAGAACCCCAAATTGCTTAGCATTTGCCATGCATCATAAGAACTCGGTTAGCAAAAACTGACAAGAGTGGAAGAATCAGCAGCAACTCCCTCCTACTCAAAAGTTGCGGAGTAAAGTTACAAGAAACAAGTGAACTTGGCCTAAGCAAGTATAGTTTAAACATTCCAGAGTAGCAAATGTTTCAACTTTTGGTCCTGGAAATCTTTCTGATACAAAAAGCCAAAAACATGAACATGTCAGACAGCTTAATTTCTACCACAGTTTCAAGTTCTAGCTTGGGATCATCTTTCCCAAATCTGATCCTCAGTGAACCCTCTGAAAGTCGCCACTGTCTCTCTTCCCCAAATAAGTACGTTCACCCAACTCTTTTACCATATTTAGGGGGCAAGAAAACAAATTTACATAGTAGAGCTACAAACACAAGTCTCAAAACACGCAGATTAAGTTTCCTCCTAGTTTTCCAGGTCGGTACAAGTGCACGATGCAACCACGTTCCAGAAACCTGCTTACCAAAAAGATTCCCAAATGATACCAAATATAACCTAAACAATAAACAAACTTAGCTTTCCACCACATTATGGCAACAACCCAAATATAACCACAACAAAAACGAACTTAGTTTTCCACCACATCACGAACTTAGTTTTCCACGACATTATTACACCTTAAAACAAACGAACTTAGTTTTCCACGTCATCATTACACCTTAACAACAAACGAACATAGTTTTCGACCACATCAAAAACTTAGTTTTCCACCACACCATTACAGTACCTTAACACCCTAGTTGTCCACCACATCACGAACTCAGTTTAATATAACAGAGTTCCAACTCTCTTCTCAGCATGAGGATATGTACTGTGATTCATCTATAGAAGACCCAGCGACTTCAGGAGCTGAACATGTTCAGGTGGGAGAAGTGGAGGGCACCAGTCCTTGTCCACCATCTCACAGTTGGCATCCTCCATAACGTACTCCTAACCAACCATCATGAAAAATTAGTTGCGACAAAAAAAACAATATAGAAGACATTGTATATATTTGAGTCTATAATAGTAACCAAGAGTGTACGCCTCCCGACGATGAACGAATGAAATAATTTGAGTAGTTCAATTGCGAACATGTGATTAATTAGCTAAGGTGACCAATACAGATAATACTAAAAATACAAGACATGTGTTTTAGTCATGGCTAATCCCACTAAAAGCCACAAAAAGAAGTTTTTTTTATATAAAGAAAATACCACGAAAGCAAAGGAATAGGAAGCGTGGAATCGTAGATGTAATGCTGAGAAGGTATATCAGGATTTATGTCATGATTTAATCCAGGAAAATGTATGTTAACAAGAATATAAATAGTATTCCATCAGTGATCTCCAAAAGCAATACTTGAGACAAGACTAGTAGCAAATAAGTAAATAACTTAATGTAGAGAATCAAATAAACCACAAGAGAAAATATTATAGATAAACACATAAAGAAGGAATGGCAAAATTAATTTGCATAAATATTTAAAAGTTCAATAAGTAAAAGTTGCTGTATTCATTTGCATAAATCTGCAGTTTACATTCCTGATATGCATTTTGATCTCATTTACATTCCCGATACTCATGATACTTTCTATTTTCAATAGTTGTTGTATTCATTTGCACAGCTGATGTATTCATTTGCATACTCATGATACTCATGATACTTTCCATAGCTATATTCCTGATACTCATGATACTTTCCATAGCTGATGTATTTATTTGCATTTTGATCTCATTTTCAACCTTGGTGCCATCAGTAAATATTTCCTATTATATGCTTACTTTTTTAAAATCTTGATACTTTCTTTTTTGGTTATGTTTTGTTTGGAGAAAGGCACGCAAACACTTGTTCCCTATTTTATTTGTTTGGTAGAAAGAAACTGACTCAAGAGTGATCTTCCATTTAATGACTTACGCTCTCTTTCAATTTCGTTTTCTTCCCTTTAGAAAGTATATATAAAGTGGAGAGGAACTGATCTTTATATTTATTTTATTCACTAGTGATATAGATTTAGAATAATTAATATCTTCTGATCAAATGCCTTTTCCATCTTCCATCTCTCTTGCAATAAACATGAGATGGATGGCACTTGGCAGGAAAGCACTGTCCTATTGCCATAAAAAATGAAAGGAAATAGCTTTCTCACCTTCACTTCATATTCCATTTTCCAAGTAGTTCCTTAATGACATTAATCTATTTCAGACATGTATTTTCATTCTTGTATAGACTTGTATGAAACAGACATGTATTTTCATTCTCCTTGGCGTAAAAAGTCTACCAGGTAAAGATGTTCCTCTCATTCCACTTCCATCTCTAATTAAAGTTGATAGACACCAGATTGTGATGCAGAAAAAGATGTTAGACATATTTTATTTATTTTCTAAAAATAGGTATTAAGCAACTCAGTTAGACGCTAGATGGAGCATGTCTAACTTGTCTTAAATGAAATTTTTTTCTCACAAGCATGTTTAACTTTAGCTGCTAACCTCCTTTATTTGGGAGTCCTGTATCATTGTTTATTTTTTATTTGGTATGTTCTAACCTCCTTCATTCCTTACATGACATGTGCTAATATTATAAAAAGAAAACTACGTAATTCTTGCAAGATTGATTTAAAATGGCACCAGGGACACGAGCACGATCAACCTCCAATTTAGTATCTGCTGACCCCATAATAGATCCACAATTATCGCGATCCTCTCAAGGTTCAAATAACAATGAAAATGGTAATTGATTATCTTTAAATCCAATAGTCTGTGTACTTTCAACTTACTCTATGTTACTTATACATCATTTTGTCCTTTCTCTCATTTTTTTTACAGATTATACTTCAACAAACATATCCAAAAAAGGATGTGGTAAAGCTCGAGGGCTAGAACTGGCAAAACTTCTTGAAAATGGACAAAAGGCAAAGATCGTATTCCCTTCGGGATGTTTAAAGCCTGTGGGAAATTGGTCATCAAACTGGGCTACAGAGCTAGGAATTATATGTCAAAGTTTGGCACCAGTTACAATTAAGAAATGGAAGAAAGTAACCAATGAGGACAAAGAAGTCATTTATGGGCGTATTTTAGTAAGTGAGATCACACTTTATTTTGTTTCTCAAAGCCTTCAGAAATTATACCGATTATATGAATTATCTATATTTTCTTGTGTTATAATGTAGGATGTTTTTGACATGGACATGTCTCAGTGGAACGTGAGACAAGGGACAGAAAAATACTTACAACAACAATTTTGGAGTTATAGGTGTTATCTCAAAGAATTTTAAAAAAATGTCTATTGAGGCAGCAAAATCAAATCCGCCAGATGATATTAAAGAAGATGATTGGAAGATATGTTGTGAACTCTTTGAGGATCCAGCATTCTTGGTGAGTTAATTAAGGTTAATCTACATTCCTTGTCTCATTTATTTTGAAAATTCTTTCCATACGCTCTACGGTTTTATGTATACATTTAGTATTATGTTTCATTTTTAATTGCAGAAACAAAGCGAAAAAAAATACTCATAATCTAAAGTGTTTGAAAGTGAACCATTGCACCGGGAGGAAGTCCTTTGTTCAAGTGCGCTATAAGCTTGTACGTGTTGCAAACATGTTCATTTATATTGTTACTTATTAAAATATCTATGTGTATTTTTATTGATTAATTTGAATAATATTTTAATTGAAACGGTATAGGGAGATAAATTAAATGAAGTTCCTTTGGATAGGATTGAATTATATAGGGAAACCCACAAAAGTAGTAAAGGTTGGACATCCGATATTGCACAAGCTAATTATGTAAGTATCTTTAAAATATGCCTAACTTGTCCAATTATTTGTGTTTGTTGAAAAACATATAATATTGATAACATGTGTCTTTTTAAATATAGGAGAAGATGATTGAGCTCAAATGTCAACCTACTTCGGATGATAAAATGCTGACCCCAGATGAGATATGTGACATAGTACTAGGGACGAAAACTTGATATGTTCGCGGTGTTGGGCATAGTATGGTTTGTCCATCATCGAGTCAAAATAGACGACATTCATAGATGGAAGACTCTAGAAGCAGAGCTGAAGAAGCTGAGAGAAAAGCTGAAGAATTAATACGAGAGCTAGAGGCTACAAAACAAGAGCTTGATAGTACAAAACAGGAATTGGGAGTGGTACAAAATAAGATGGATGAACTAGTGGTTGAGCAGGGCAATATGCGAACAATGTTTGAGACTTTCATGTCACGTTTTGGGGGCACACAACCTTAAGCTCTGGTAAGTTTTTTGTTATCTTTGTTTACTTTGTTACTTTTGCTACAGTTGTTTATGTTTCCTTTGCTACAATTTATGTATTAGGTTCTTAGAATCAATTTTTAATTACTAAAAAAATTAGGAAAAGCTATAAAGTTTGTACTGGTCATTTTATGCTTGAATATTGAATCTCTTTTGATCTTCAGTAAAAAGTTTTTGCCTCCTTCGTTGAATGTAGATGTCTCTCAAATATTTTCTGTAAAATGGGTGACAAATTGTCACTTGTTTATATATACACTCCTATGCACCTATATGTACATGCACTTGCTTATATCTTGTCAAAATTAAAATAATGTATACAAATATTGTTGTTTATATATTATACATTATTGGATCATTTCTATTTTCAATGTTTTATCATATAATTTATTGTAGATTGGCTTGCATGTTCGAGGAAAGACTTTTATAGCAGCAAAGCTCAAGAAACCTTAGGTGGTTGGGACAACATTTCAATGTTGCTACGGAAGCTACTAAACTTATGCAATCACAATAGAAGATGAACAGTCATTTTTTTAGACATGAAATTAGGGAATATTTGTTATTACACTTTTGTTGAATAGAAACTTGATACAAGTCTTAGAACTTGTCCTATCAGCTGTATTAGCAAAGAATGTGAATGGATCTTTTTAACTCTTTTATTTTAATGAAATGAATTATTCCAAGGTATTTTATTGTTTGTTACAACAAGATTTATAGTCTTGTATTAGAATTAATGTTAATTGCCAGGTGATAAAGAAGCAACTAGATACACTACATTATTTTGTTGCAACAAAAATTTTCTAATTTTTGCAACAATTTTTTTTCTTGAAAATAATCATTTTTCATGAATTTTCTTAAACTTTTGAGACAACTAGAACAGTGTTTGTGACGAAAAATTTGTTTCCAATAGAAGTACAAAGGGACAAAAATATTTGTTGCAAATAAAAATACATGCAACAAAACCATTTTGTTGCCATAAAATACTATAGGCAACAAACTATTTGTTGTAAATAATATTATTTATAACAAAAACTTTTGTTGTAAAAAAAATATTATTTACGACGTGAACTATTTTGCTTCTAAGTTTGCAACGTACCAAAAAATCGTTGCAAAAGACCTTTTGGTACGCACTTAGGGCGACGAATTGGATAACGAAATAGTTTTGTTGAAAATACCATTTTATAACAAATTAATCATCTTTTGCAACAATATGTTTTGCTGCAAAAAGTAGAAATTCTTGTAGTGGGGCCTCAAATCTCAATAAATAATTTAAAGAAAGATCCACTACCACTCATAATAGTCTCGGGGACAAACCCGCTAAAATAAATATACGCTAAGCTCACTAGCTAAGAATAACACGAAAAAGCATATGAAATAAATATGCTACTCCGCATCAGTAGAAGTAACCGGCACATTGGTAACGTCAGTGTCACCAAGATACGCACCATAAACCTCAGGACAAACTACGTCGTCTAAAGCTGAACAACAATTATCGAGTCAGGATTGGAGCAAGATCACCATAACACTACGCTACACAATATAATATACAAGCACGCAGAATAGCAATAAGCAAAAGATGAATATGATATAATACAACAGAGACCACTATATCTTGGAAAACAGTTCAAGAGTACAATTATGACATGGAACAGTTGAAGGTATAATTAAGACACGAAGACAATACAAGAGAACGATGAATATAAGACAAACCTTTAGGCAAAACGTCAACACGAAATAAATTACATGTACTTTGTGTTTTAGAATACAAGTGTTTTGCATGTGGACGGGACGGGTTAGGACATCCGGCAGTCGGTACGTGAGGTACAACGACTGCTATCAACATTGACATTGGAAAAAAATTGTACATTGCGTAGACCACATGCATACTAGTTGTATTCCCCCTCCGGACTCTCTCACAAGTAAACATGATCACTTTAACATTAACTTTAACTTTAAACATTGAACATTGAACATTGAACAAAAATATTAGGTAAACATGTATGGTTATGGTAACAAGTATAACTCGCGTGCACCAATGGTATAGAAGATAAGACTATCAATTTAAGGAAAAAAATAACATCCAGCATAAAATAAAGGCAACATAAGTCATAGTGATACTTGCCTTGCTCTGCTAGATGATGCAGTCACAACTCAAACATCGTAGACCGACCTACCCCGTCATATAAATAACCATAAGTTAGATTATGAAAATCCCACTCTAAAACCCTAGAAAATGGCTACTTGTTTAACATAACTAATCCTATTTAATTCCGAAATAAATCTTCTAAACCCTAATTTAATCTAATATAATTTTGGAATTAAAATTAAATACTAATTTATAGCCAAGGAATATCACAGTTTCCAATTTGGAACCCGTGGCACGCAAATCGAGGCACGACGATGACTAATTAGTCAAACGACACGAACTCGATAATTCGAATATGCATCCTGGTAGGTTTCAATACCACGAGTGCACTGGAATGAACCGTGCCACAAAATCACGCTTTGGTCAAAAGATATCGTCGTTATGGCTAACCATGACCAAACCGATGATTTATTAACAAAACTAAGATCTACTAGTTAATAAAAATATTGGATTAAATAAATAATTTTTGGGAAAAATATATGTCATAGTGCTCTGTGTTAGCTTTCCGAAACTTCAAACGGTTCGTGATTCGGATTCCTGGTTCTCCCGAAATCTCGAAAACACCAAAACGTGTCAAATTTTGAACAACTAGCACTCTACGAATTTTACAGAAATTAAGGTTCAGATCTTATAAAAATAAATTAGATATATAGAAACTATATCTCAATACGCTTCCAATAAAAAAAACAGTGCACGAAAAGGAGGTTCGAGTTGACGGCAATCGCCTTGGGAAGTCGGGGGTCTCCAAAGAGCAACTCTCTCAAAACGGCCAAGTGAATATTAGGGTTTACGAAATACTTTAATATATATAGGAGAGAGAAGAGCCGATTACTGTAGCAGTTGGCGCCGACAGGTGGCCCCCTGGGTGAATGACTGGATAATTAATTTAGGAAAAGAGTTTTATTTACCAGAAAACAGTTTTTAACTAACTTTTGCTTAGAAAAATTATAATAAATATTAAAAAAAAATCAAAAAAATCTGTAAAAAATTCCCCAAAATATAAAATAACATATAGAACCCTAAAAAAATATCTGGGGTTAATATTTGCTCTTATACTAGCACAATAAATTCTAGAAGTCCAAAAAAAATAGATTTTCCTATATTTAATTATCTAAATAATTCCAGAAAATTCCCGAAACTTCCAAAACAATATAGAAAATAGTTTATAAGGTTCTAAAGCCTAAATAAATTATTTGGCTTCTAAAATGATCTGGAGTGTCCTCACCAATTATCTAAAAGTCTTTCAATAAACAAAATACTATAGTAAAAATATCTAAGAATTACCAAAAATTTCTAAAAAAAATTCTAGTGTTATTTATTCACTTATCACTAAACAAAATAGAAAATTTTGGTAGCGGATGCTACAACCTACCCCCCCCTTAAAATATTTTTGTCTTCAAAAATCAAACACACAAGTTTATATATAAATATAGTAATATATATGCAAGCAATCTTCTATGGCAATATAATAATAATAAACAACTCCTATATGGAATATAACGATAACTCTTAGGCTAAAACATAGAGGAAATGGTTGGTCATATTCAAAAGAAACTAAATCAATAACATCTAAACCAATTAAGCTTATCCTCTTAATCTAACGGATCACATTACGCCTTGTATCAACCAATGCTAACTAGAAAGGAACGTAAAGGACATGGTTAGAGCGATATATGCAAACATATTGAAGGAGTCACGAGCGGAATCAAGCATGATGCATAAGAGAGACGATAATAAAAGACTTATTGGGTTGGAAATCCTATTTGTGGATGATATAGCTTTCCTAGAAGTTAATCTAAATCCTATATTCAATTATATTCGTAGGCTCACAGCTAGTACTACTAAGTTGAAGTACTAACCGTGAGTTCGCAACCTTATACGAAACCGGACCTGCATGGGCCACCATAAAAACTTGTCACGACCCACACCCACTTTTCGGATACGAGACGTGTCAAAGCCCAGCCTACGCCGCAGTATCGAAGGTAGTACGATGTCTATGATAAGCATTATCCATACAAGTACACAGTTCACATTTATCATCCACAACTAAGTTATAACAAAATATTAAACTCAAGTCTCAATAAATAATTTAAAGAAAGATCCACTACCACTCAAAATAGTGTCGGGGACAAATCCGCTAAAATAAATATACGCTAAGCTCACTAGCTAAGAATAACACGAAAAAGCATAAGAAAGAAATATGCTACTCCGCATCAGTAGAAGTAACCGGCCCATTGGTAACGTCAGTGTCACCAAGATAACCATAACACTACGCTACACAATTGTTACGCCCCGGAACCAGAATACTGGAGAGCGGGGGCAGACATAGCCAGCTACGTATATGAAATAGAATCCATCTCGCTATACGGTCACGGCTGTCTAGATACATGAGGGTTTATCTACAAGCCATCAGTCTCTTAAGGTCATGAACAAGCCTATTATCTCAATCACAAGCAAGTAAGTAAAGTTACAAGATGTATGATCATTAAATATACAATAATAAGGCATCCCAAATATTACATATTCAGCTGATCATGAAGCTAGTCGTTACAAAATGTCAGGACTACCAAGAGTTTAGTCATACATGATCAACCCAAGGATCTGTTAATCATGTTACAGCCCGTAGTTAGACAATAAGTAAAAGTGCAATCGAGCTAAACAGGTGCTCCTCGGCTAAACGCCTCAAAAGAATAATTTTTACAATAGAGTGGGAGAGCCAAAATAACCCACTCGTTGCCAGGATTCCTTCTAGTATTCACCATCTGGCAGGAAGGTTGGGAGATCCTCGGTAGCTGCTCCGAAATCTGGCCATACAAAACCAGCTGGGTCAGACCCCAGAAAGAGCAAGTGCCACAAAGGAGGCTTCACTTAAGAACTAAAACCAGCTATCAGCACAAGATATAAATAAAAGTAAGAAGAGGAAATAAAAAAAAATACACCAGGATGATATACGACAAGATAACCATGGAACTATTCAGATAACCAGATTACAACCCGTAAACCAAACAAGGACCGGGGTTGTAACCCTTCGTCTGAACAGAACTTGGAATTCTCACCATTTATCGGTAAAATAAATACAAGCATTCTGGTCATTCGATAATCTGGAACAGGGTCAGGGCAAGACTAGACTGGTTAGACTCCATCCAATCACTTCACGGCCAAGCAAGAATTACGGCTTGATACTTAACTAACTAGGGTTGTCACAAGCCTAATTACTAACAAGATGCAGTGAGATTATTCCACAGCCACAAGCCCTGCAGACCATCCAAGTTACCCGGGTTAAAAGATTAGAGTTGAATTCGGGTGGGTACATCGTCCAGAAAATGAATGTACCCTTAGGTAGCTTGAAGGGTGCAACACGTGACAGTGTGCTGGAAATGTGTCCTACTCGACGGCAGGCTACAGATCCCAAGGCGTGCCCAGGTAACGGGATTGCCTGTAGCTGGGAGATCTCTTTATGACTAGTGTATTAATCTAGTTATTAGCCTTAGTCCTATTCAGTAGGTACTCCTGACCGTGGTACTCAGGAATCCCTGTCCTAGACATGATGCAAGACAAGACTGGTTTATTTGTAAAAGCATAATCGTCCACGGTGTCAAGGTAATTATACAGGTCATGTCATGTCAGGTAGCCGTCGCAACAGCTTATCAAGATGTATCATGTCAGGTTATCATGCCAAGTGTACTTGTCAGGAGTGCGCCACGACGGACCACTATCAGGTCATGTCAGGTTATTATGTCAGGAGTGCACCACTACGGGTCACTATCATGTCATGCTCAGTTATCAATTCCAAACATATCAAGTAAATTTGTGATTATCAAGTTCAGGACAAAAGACGTAAGGATATAAAATAGACGTTAAATATCTAATAAAATATCAATATACAAGGCTATAGAAGATCCAGGGTGATCAGGCTACGCTCAGGCCAGGCTGCGCTCAGGTCAAGCGTATGCAAGACATACGCTTCCAAAAGGCAGCGTATGTACTCAATACGACTCCTCGTCAAGCAAGCGAGCGTATGCGAGTCATACGCCTCCAAAAGGCAGCGTATGGGGTCCATACGACTCTTTGTCAAGCAAGTGAGCGTATGCGAGACATACGCTCCCAAAAGGCAGCGTATGGGGTCCATACGACTCCTTGTCAAGCAAGTGAGCGTATACAAGACATACGCTCCCAAAAGGCAGCGTATGGGGTCCATACGACTCCTTGTCAAGCAAGTGAGCGTATGCAAGACATACGCTCCCAAAAGGTAGCGTATGGGGTCCATACGACTCCTTGTCAAGCAAGTGAGCGTATGCAAGACATACGCTCCCAAAAGGCAGCGTATGGGGTCCAGACTGCGCTGCGCTAAAGAGCACGCACAGCTCAGTGACGCAAGCTAAAAAGCCCGCGCACTGCTCACTGTCTTCTCCAAACAGCAAGAGCTCCATGGTTGAACCCAAAGCTTCAAAAGTCCATAACTTGGTCAATATAAGTCCAAAGCCAACTTTTTAAAGGTCAAAATTGGGTAGAATAAAATTCTCTACAACATGGAACCATCAAAACTTGAAAACAAAGAAGTTTGATAGATCAAAACCACCAAAATTTGAAAATAACCAATTTCTAGATCTACAAAGATTAAAGCCTCAAATTGGAAAATGACAAGTTCTAATGTGTCTTAGAAACATGAGAAGAAGCTAATGGAACAATAAAAATGAGCTCCCTTGTGGAAGCAAGTTGCACTTGCCTAGACCTCTCTCTCCCTTTTTTGGTAGGTAAGGAAGTAATGGGGAAGAAGAAGATGAGTAATGAAGAGAGAGAAAGAAGAAATGGCAATAAATATCAAAGGTGGTGGTAGGTAGGGGGTTCATCCATGGTTCATGATGAACCATGGAAGAACCCAACCGAACCAAGCCAACCCGGGCCAAGAATAAACCAAGCCAAGCCATGAAGAAAACTAAACAAGGAATCATGTAATACAAGAATAAAATACGTATATGTATCCCAAAATACGTAATACGAACACAGGCATTACAACTCTACCTACCTTAAAAGAATTCCGTCCTCGGAATTTAATTAAGAGGCTAGAGGAGCAATGACAAGCTACATTAATCACATGCAAGCTATAACTAGGCAGAAATCACTCATTCAAGCAAGGAATCGAAGGCATGAGGCATAAGAAAGACTTTATACCTCACGAGTCAAACAAGTCGGGATATCGCGATCGGATATCATCCTCACGCTCCCACGTTGACTCCCCCAAAGAGTGATGACCCCAAGCAACTCGGACTAACTTGATAGTCTTGTTCTTGAGGATCTTCTCTCTTCGGTCCAATATAGACACGGGCCTCTCCTCATACGAAAGATTGGTACCAACAACCAATTTCGAATGATCCAGGATGTGGCTCGGGTCCGGGATATACCGTCGTAATTGGGATACATGGAATACGTCATGCACCTCGCTTAGCAACGGTGGAAGAGCGAGACGATAGGATACATCTCCTACTCGCTCCAGAATGTCAAACGGTCCTATATACCTAGGACTAAGCTTGCCCCGTACGCCGAAACGAATGACGCCACGGTTAGGCAAAATCCTCAGGAATACATGATCGCCGACGAAAAACTCGAGAGGGCGCCGATGAGAATCGGCCCAATCGCGCTGGCGATCTTGGGCAACTCGAAGATGATCTCTGACTTGCCTGACCACTTCAACTGTCTGGGCAATTATTTCTGGACCGAGCATCTGTCTCTCTCCAACATCATCCCAGGCTATTGGGGATCTGCACTTCCTACCATACAGTGCCTCGAACGGTGCCATCTGGATACTGGCCTGGAAACTGTTGTTGTACGAGAATTCCACCAGGTACAAGTGATCTTCCTATGAACCACCAAAGTCAAGTGTGCAAGACCGTAACATGTCTTAAAGAGTCTGGATCGTGCGCTTCGACTGGCCATCTGTCTGCAGGTGATATGCTGAACTGAACTGGAGATGAGTTTCCAAACCCCCTTGTAAGCTACGCCAAAAGTGCGACGTGAATCTGGAATCTTGGTCCGAGGTGATACTGACTGGCACACCGTGCAATCTGACAATCTGCCTGAGGTACATCTCTGCTAACTGAGCCGTCGACTGACCAACTCTGAATGGAAGAAAGTGAGCCACTTTCGTGAGCCGGTCAACTATAACCCAAATAGCATCTCTACCAGCTAGGGATCTCGGTAGTCCAGTCACAAAATCCATGGGCACATACTCCCACTTCCATTCTGGAATCGGTAAGGGCTGAAGAAGTCCAGCCGGTCTCTGATGTTCAGCTTTAACTTGTTGGCAAACCAAACACCGAGAGACAAACCGAGCTATCTCCCGCTTCATGCCATTCCACCAGAAATGTTGTCGGATATCACGATACATCTTCGTACTGCCGGAATGGATGGAATACTACGAACTGTGCGCATCTGACATGATCTCCTGTCGGATATCTCCGTTGGGTACACAAAGACGCTTACCATGCCGAAGTGTACCATCCTCATGAATGCATAACTCTGGTCTTCGTCCTGCCTCACACTCTGCTCTGAGTCGCTGAAGCTTGGAATCTGTCGACTGCGCCATCCGGATCCTCTCGACTATAGTGGACTGAACTTGCATACTGGCCATCAAGGCCACACTGGAAGGGAGAACAACTTCAATACCCATCTTCTGAAGATCGGCTATCAATTCTGGCTGTGCTGTTAGAAAATAAGCTCCGGCTCTCCTGCTCAATGCATCAGCTACGACATTGGCCTTCCCAGGATGATACTGTAGGTTGACATCATAATCCACAAGAAGCTCCAGCCACTTTCTCTGACGCATGTTAAGATCCTTCTAGGTGAAAACATACTTCAGGCTCTTGTGGTCGGTGAAAATCTCCACCCTGTCTCCATACAAGTAGTGTCTCCACAACTTAAGTACAAACACTACTGCTGCCAGCTCCAAGTCATGGGTTGGGTAATTCCTCTCATGATCACGAAGTTGTCGTGACGTATAAGCTATTACCTTCCCATGCTGCATCAGAACACATCCTAAACCTCTGTCTGAAGCATCACAGTACACTGAGAATCCTCCGATCCCATCTGGAAGCGTGAGAATAGGAGCTGTTATCAATCCTCGCTTCAATTGCTCAAAAGAACTCTGACATTCTGCTGTCCAAGCAAACTGCACATCCTTGCGGGTCAACTGCGTCAATGGCACTGAAATTCGAGCAAAATTCGAAACAAACCGCCGGTAGTAGCCGGCCAATCCAAGAAAACTACGAACCTCTGCAACTGTGCTGGGTACTGGCCATGACTCAATAGCCACAATCTTCTGGGGATCCACTTCTACTCCTCCTCGAGTGAAGATATAACCCAAGTACGAAATGCGATCGAGCCAGAACTCGTATTTACTGAACTTGGCATATAACTGGTGCTCTCTGAGGATCTGAAGAACTATACGGAGATGCTGCTCATGCTCCGCCTCACTCTTACTGTAGACCAGGATGTCATCCAAGAACACTATCACAAACTGATCCAAGTAAGGCATGAAGATGCGATTCATGAGGTCCATGAATACTGCCGGCGCATTGGTTGCTCCAAAAGGCATAACAAGGAATTCCTAATGCCCATATCTCGATCTAAAAGCTGTCTTCGGGATGTCCTGCTCTCTGACTCTGATCTGATGATAACCTGAGCGCAAATCAATCTTCGAGAATACTGAAGCCTTCTTGAGTTGATCAAACAAGTCATCTATCCTCGAAAGAGGGTATCTGTTCTTGATTGTCACTGAGTTCAAGGTACGATAATCAACACATAACCTGGACGTACTATCCTTCTTTTTCACAAGAAGCATCGGGGCTCCCCAAGGCGATCCACTAGTACGAATAAATCCCTTGGTTCTGAGTTCTTCAATCATCTTGTACAATATTTCCAACTCTGACGGCGCCATCCTATAGACTCTCTCTGACACTGGGGCTGTCCCGGGAAGCAAGTCTATAGTGAATTCGATCTTCCACTCCGGAGGCATACCTGGAAGTTCTTCTGGGAAAACATCTGGGAACTCCTCGACTATTCTGGGCAACTGAACTGCTGCTACTGCCATCCGCAATACTGGAGGAGATGACTCAACTTCGCCTCGGAAGAAAGAAAACTCCGGCTCGCCTGGAATGCTAAAAACAACCCTGCCAATGTGGCAGTCTATCCTAACATACTGGTTCCTCAACCAATCCATCCCTAGGACCACATCATAATCGGCCATCGGGAACTCTATCAATCTAGCGGAGAACTCTCTACCGCTAACTACGATCCGACACGAGGAAAATACTCTATCTACTCCCACAAGTCCGTTACCAGTAAGTATATTAAGCCTTACTGATAATGACTCGGGCTCTAATCCTACCCGTGTTGCGAATCGTGCAGACATAAATGAATGCGATGCACCAGAATCAAATAAAGCTGAAGCTAGAAAGGAGTTGACGAGAATAGTACCTGCCACTACCTCTCCTGGTGCCAATCCTTCCTCTACGGTCATCACCATAGCCTGACCGTGCCCTCGGGGTGCTGGTCCCCTCTGATGAAATCCTCGCTGCCTGCTCTGACTCTGGGCTTGGACTTGTGCATACTGCTGGAGGTTCTGCTGCTGGAAAACTTGGGTCTGAGGCGGCAAGGGCCTCGGCAATGGATACTGCTGCTGCTGCTGGACCGGAGCTGGTCCTCTCACCGAAGAGCTAGAAAGGTTGGACGATGATGAACCACCCCTATTCGGGCAGGATTCAACCCTATGGTCTGGTGCTCCACAAGCCAGACACAATCCCTGTGCCCTGCGACATTCTGCCACCACATGGCCTGGCTTCCCACAATGAGAACATCCTACTGCGAAAGATTGCTTCTGCTTCTGCTGCTGAGGGTGTGTCGGAGTTGAATGCTGAACCGACGTTACTGAGGCCGCTCGCCTCGGAGCTCCAATAGTCAAAGCCCTGGCTGCCGGGGCCGGTACTGAAGACTGATTCATCTGGCCGTGAGATCTCTTCCGACCTCCGGCCCGGTCCACGATCCTGTGGGAGGTATACTCGTGCCTCCTAGCTGCCCTCAACACTGCATCAAAAGTCTAATGCTCAAAGTGTTCAACTGCCAACATGTCACCCCCATTTCTTGTATTTCGTATTTGTACTCGTAATTGATTTTTGGCACGTATTTTATTTTTTCGACTTGTGGATTCGGTTCTCGTAAATGGGTTTGGACCACGGCTTGGTTTTATTTTGTGGAATTGGTTTGGGTTGATTAGGTTTGGTTTAATATGAATTGGTACACTTTAACCTACACTCCTCCCTCAACACAACACAACCACCCTCATTATATCTCCACCAAACTTTCTCTCTCCTCTTTACTCTCCATTAATTTTCTTTTTCTTCCTTCTTCCACACAACTCTCCAACCCATTAGGCAAGTGCATCTTGCCATCAAATAAGCACCACTTTTTATTTGTCCATTAGCTAGATTAGGCCATGGAGAACAACTTTAAAACTTGACATTTTATGATTTGGAGTTTCCTTTGTTCTAGATCTAGGTTTTTATTATTTTCGGATTTACATGGTTTTGATCAATTTAACTTTGATTTTTGTATGTTTTGATGCTTCCATGTGGAAGAGAATTCGATTTTACTCAAGTTAGAACTTTCAAAATCTAGATTTGGTTTTAGTTTGGCTAAGTTATGAAGAATTGAAGTTCTTGGTGTTCTTGGACTTGCTCTCGGCCAGGAAGAACAGCCCTCTGCCTTGCGCTTTTTAGCGCATGGCCATTTGCGCACCCCCGGCCTGTGCTCCTTAGCGCATGGCCGATTGCGCAATCACTTGCCCAGTGCTTTGTGCTGCGCTGGATTGCGCTGGCGCAAGCTAGCCATGCGCAAGCCAGCCATGCGCAAAGTAACCCCTGCGCAAGTAACCCCTGCGCAATCGACCTTTGCGCAATCTGACCCTGCGCCACTCATTCCTGCGCAACCTGATCCAGCGCAATCCATCTGCTGCGCAGCTCACCCTGCGCACTTAGCACCCAGCGCAGTTGGTACCCTGCGCAGCTCACCCTGCGCACTTGGCACCCTGCGCAGTACATACCCTGTACAACCTACTTGTCTATGATGAATTTGTTATTTCTTGATCTTGGCTCTTCTATAGTCCTATATATATTGGTATTTTATTAGATATTTTACGTCCATTTTATATCCTTACGCCTTTTGTCATGAACTTGATTTTACTTAATATGTTTGGAATGACTATTGTACATAACATGGTATGACAAGGAACTAGCATAACACGACAGTGACCCGTAGTGGTGCACTCCTGACATGACCAACCTGACTTGATAGTGGCCCGTAGTGGCGCACTCCTGACAGTATCCTGACATGATTTATCTTGATAACTTGATAGTGGCCCGTGGCGGCGCACTCCTGACTTGACTTGACTTGTAACTTGTAACTTGACTCGTATAATCAACTTGACACCGTGGGTGCTCCTGCTTGCTTTCTTGTACAATCTACTTGCCTTGTCTTGCATCATGTCTAGGACGTGACTCCCTGGGTACCACGGCCAGGGACTCGCGCTAAATTGGATTAGGCTAATTATTAGATCAAACTAGAACATGGAGAATTCCCAGTCACAGGCAATCTCGTTATCTGGGCGCTTTAATGGACTTGTAGCTTACCGACGAGTAGAGCACATTTCCAGCACACTGTCATGTGTTGCACCCTCTAAGTTACCTAAGGGTACATTTGTCTCCCGGGCAATGTACCCACCTACAACTCTCAACCCGCAGAAGGATAACTGGATAGTCTGCAGGACTTGGGACTGGAATTCTCACTTGCATCTGTTAGTAATTAGGCTTGTGATAACCCTAGTTAGTTAAAGTTGTAAGCCGTAGTACTTGCTTGGCCGATTGTGAATGAATGGTGTCCAGCCTTGTCTAAGTCTTGTCTAGCTCCAGTACCTGCTATCTCCTGAGCATGTTTGTTTTACTTGTCTTAACGATAAATGGGTAGAGACAGTGAGCTATTCAGGCGAAGGGTTACAATCCCGGTCCTTGTTTGGTTTAAGGATTGTAACCTGGCTCCCGGAATGGTTCCACGTCCCTAGTCGTTTATCGCCCTGTGTACCTTACTACTTGTACTTTCTTTTATTCTTTATGTTCTGATATGCTGGCTTTTGTTCTTATTTATGGCCTCCTTTGTGGCACTTGCTCTTTCTGGGGTTTGACCCAGCTGGTTTTGTGTGGCCAGATTTCGGAGCAGCTCCCGAGGATCTACCAAGCTTCCAGCCCAATGGTGACAACTAGACGGAACCCGGGCCAAGAGTGGGTTTTCCTTTTTGTTTCACCCACTTATATATAAATTTATTCTTTTGAGGCGTTTAGCCGACGAGCACCTGTTAGCTCGATGCACAATTACTTACTGTCTGCCTACGGGCTGTAAACATGATTAACAAATCCTAGGGTTGATCATGTATGACTGAACTCTTGCTAGTCCTATCATTTTGTACGACTAGCTTCATGATCATCCAATATGTAATATTTGGGACGCCTTATATATATATTTGATGCTCTAATATCTTGTAACTCTGTTAATTGCTTGAGATTGAGACAATAGGCTTGACCTTAAGAGACTGCTGGCTTGTAGTAAACCCTCATATCTAGACAGCCGTGACCGTATAGTTGAGATGTATTCTATTTTCAATATACGTAGCTGGCTGTGTCTACCCCCGCTCTCCAGTATTCTGGTTCTGGGGCGTGACACGGTTTAAGTGGTGGCCCATGCAGGTCTTGGCATTCAAGAAATGTGAGGGTTTACCGAATAGATGTCTCAATCAATATTTCGTCCTTGATCTCTGCTCGTATCTTCAAATCCCTGAGATTCTTGACCTGGTCACACGCTTGTATCATTGATCTGTCCTGGTCCTTCCTTACTGTTCCCTATGTCGTCTTCTTCAGTGGCATTACTCCCGGACCTGCCAACCAGCCAGAGGAAGCTCGACAAGCACCCCAGCGCCAGGAAGATCAAGCTCAGCACTCTGGAGTAGCCTCCCGAGTTATGCTTCTCGGAGGCTCGGAACCTCCAGTTCAAGCAGCTCCGCCCGTTCAACCAGCTAGACAGGATGAGGAACCTTTGGTAGGGCTTATCAGAGAACTACTTGCATCCCAAGATCGTCGAGGCGACACCTTGCACCAGGAAGTTCATGATGCACTAAACCGAGGAGGTCCCCAAGGGAATCAGGCGGCCAACAGTTTCAAACGCTTGAACCCTCCCTTCTTTGACGGCAGTGAAGATGCGATTGCCGCGGACGCTTGGCTTCAGGATACCGAGGTGGTTCTAGAAGCAGCTAGGACACCTGAAAATAAGAAGGTGGCGGTGGTACGCCTACAGTTGTTAGACTTGGCTCGCGATTGGTGGGCAGCTCAGGCCATGGGGTTAGCGGCACCAGTCACTTGGGCGACGTTCAGAGAGAGATTCCAGACGAAGTACTTCGATGCGGTGGCACGGTACGACCTGCAGACCAGATTCACCAACTTGAAGCAAGGAGGCAGGACGGTCGATGGCTATGCGATCGAGTTTTCTAGGCTGAGTAGGTTCGCCCCCACCTTGGTGGCGACCGAGTTCGATAGGGCTCAGCGGTTCCAGCAAGGGCTGCACTTAGAGATATTATTGGCTGTGGAGCAGTTCGAGCACCAGACGTTCGATGTAGTGTTGAAGGCAGCAAGGAGGCATGAGTATACCTCCCGAAGAATTGTGGACAGGACCGGAGGCAGGAAGCGGTCCCACAACCAGATGCACCAATCTTCAGCTCCAGCCCCGGCAGCTAGGGGTATAACCATTAGAACTCCGAGGCGGGCGGCCTCAGTGACGTCGGTTCAGCATTCAACCCTGACGTACCCGCAGCAGCAGAAGCAGAAGTAGTCTTCCGCGGTGGGATGTTCTCATTGCGGAAAGCCGGGCCATGTAGTGGCAGAGTGTCGTAGGGCACAGGAATTATGCCTGGCTTGTGGAGGGGCAGACCACCAGATAGGGACCTGCCCGAATAGAAGAGGTCCATCATCATCCAACCTTTCTAGTTCTTCGGTGAGAGGACCAGCCCCAGCTCCAGTTCAGCAGCAGCAGCAGTACCCGAGGCCATTGTTGCCTCAGGCCCAGGCCTTTCAGCAGCAGAACCAGCAGCAGATCACCCAGGCTCCAGCACAGAACCGACAGAGGGGTTTCCAGCAGAGGGGACCCGCAACTAGAGGTCAGGCTATGATGATGACCATGGAAGAAGAAGTTGCACCAGGTGAGGTAGTGGCAGGTACTATACTCGTCAACTCTTTTCCAGCATCTGTATTATTTGATTCTGGTGCATCGCATTCATTCATGTCTGCACGATTCGCGACACGGATAGGATTGGAACCCGAGTCATTATCAGTGAGGCTCAATATACTTACTGGTAATGGTCTTGTGGGAGTAGATCGAGTGTTTTCCTCGTGTCGGATCGTAGTTAGCGGTAGAGAGTTTTCCGCTAGGCTCATAGAGTTCCCTATGGCAGACTATGATGTAGTCCTAGGCATGGATTAGTTGAGGAACCATTATGCTAGGATAGACTGCCATGTTGGCAGAGTTGTCTTTAGTATTCCCGGAGAGCCAGAGTTTTTATTTTCCAGAGGTGCAGTAGAGCCATCTCCTCCAGTATTGCGGATGGCAGTATCAGCAGTGCAGTTGCCCCGGATAGTTGAAGAGTTTCCAGATGTCTTCCCAGAGGAACTTCCAGGGATACCACCAGAGCGGGAGATCGAGTTCACCATTGACTTGATTCCCGGGACAGCACCAGTATCAGAGCGAGTCTACAGAATGGCGCCTTCAGAGTTGGAGATTTTGTACAAGATGATTGAAGAACTTAGAACCAAGGGATTCATTCGTGCTAGTGGATCGCCTTGGGGAGCCCCGATGCTTCTTGTGAAAAAGAAGGATGGTACGTCCAGGCTATGTGTTGATTATCGTACATTGAACTCAGTGACAATCAAGAACAGATACCCTCTCCCGAGGATAGATGACTTGTTTGATCAACTCAAGGGGGCTTCAGTTTTCTCGAAGATAGACTTGCGGTCAGGATACCACCAGATCAGAGTCAGAGAGCAAGACATCCCGAAGACGGCGTTCAGATCGAGGTATGGGCATTGGGAGTTTCTAGTTATGCCCTTTGGAGCGACCAATGCGCCGGCAGTGTTCATGGACCTCATGAACCGTATTTTCAGGCCTTACTTGGATCAGTTCGTGATCGTGTTCCTTGATGACATCCTGGTCTATAGCAAGAGTGAAGCAGAGCACGAGCAGCATCTCAGAATTGTCCTCCAGATTCTCAGAGAGCACCAGTTGTACGCCAAGTTTAGTAAATACGAGTTCTGGCTCGATCGCATTTCTTACTTGGGTCACATCATTACCAGAGGAGGAGTGGAAGTGGATCCCCAGAAGATTGTGGCTATCGAGGCATGGCCAGTACCCAGCTCAGTGGCAGAAGTTCGCAGCTTTCTTGGATTGGTCGGCTACTACCGGTGGTTCGTCTCAGATTTTGCAAGGATTTCAGCGCCGATGACCCAGTTGACCCGCAAGGATGTGCCGTTCGTTTGGACAGCAGAATGTCAGGAATCATTTGAGAAGTTGAAACGAGGTTTGATAACGGCTCCCATTCTCACCCTTCCAGATGGGACCGGAGGATTCACAGTTTATTGCGACGCTTCAGGCAGAGGATTGGGATGTGTTTTGATGCAGCATGGGAAGGTAATTGCTTATGCGTCACGTCAACTCCGTGATCATGAGAAAAATTACCCGACCCACGACTTGGAGCTAGCAGCAGTAGTGTTTGCACTTAAGTTGTGGAGGCACTACTTGTACGGAGATAGAGTGGAGGTCTTTACTGATCATAAGAGCCTGAAGTATGTTTTCACCCAGAAGGATCTTAATATGCGGCAGAGAAGGTGGCTCGAGCTACTTGTGGACTATGATGTGGACTTGCAGTATCACCCAGGGAAGGCCAACGTTGTAGCAGATGCGTTGAGCCGGAGAGCCAGAGTTTATTTCTTGACAGCACAACCAGAGTTATTGTCGGATCTTCAGAAGATGGGAATTGAAGTGGTTCTTCCTTCCAATGTGGCCTTGATGGCCAGCCTACAGATTCAGTCCACCATAGTTGAGAGGATCCGGATAGCACAGTTAACAGATTCCAAGATTCAGCGGCTCAGAACAGAGTGCGAGGCAGGGAGAAGGCCAGAGTTATGTATTCATGAGGACGGTACACTTCGACACGGCATGCGTCTTTGTGTACCCAGTGGAGGTATCAGAAAGGAAGTCATGGCAGAGGCTCACAGTTTGCAGTATTCCATCCACCCAGGCAGCACGAAGATGTACGGAGATATTCGCCAGCACTTTTGGTGGAATGGTATGAAGAGAGAGATAGCCCGGTATGTCTCTCGATGTTTGGTTTGCCAACAGGTCAAGGCTGAACATCAGAGACCAGCTGGACTTCTTCAACCTTTACCGATCCCAGAATGGAAATGGGAACACATAACCATAGATTTTGTGACTGGATTACCCAGATCTCCGGCAGGCAGAGATGCTATTTGGGTCATTGTGGACAGGCTTACCAAGGTGACACACTTTCTTCCATTTAGAGTTGGACAGTCGACGGCGCAGCTAGCAGAGATGTATCTCAGGCAGATCGTCAGACTTCACGGAGTGCCAGTCAGCATAGTATCAGACAGGGATACGAGATTCATATCGCACTTCTGGCGCAGTCTTCATCAAAGTTTGGGGACTCGTCTCAAGTTCAGCTCAGCGTATCATCCGCAGACAGATGGGCAGTCAAAGCGTACTATACAAACTCTCGAAGATATGTTGCGGTCGTGTACCCTTGACTTCGGTGGTTCGTGGGAGGATCACCTGTACCTGGTGGAATTCTCGTACAACAATAGTTTCCAGGCCAGTATCCAGATGGCACCCTTCGAGGCTCTGTATGGCAGAAAGTGCAGATCCCCGTTAGCATGGGACGATGTCGGAGAGAGGCAGATGCTCGGTCCAGAACTGATTTCACAGACGGTTGAAGTGGTCAGGAAAGTCAGAGATCACCTCCGAGTTGCTCAGGATCGCCAGCGCCATTGGGCCGATGCTCATCGGCGTCCCTTAGAATTTGTCGTCGGCGACCATGTATTCCTTAGGATCTCGCCTACCCGCGGCGTCATTCGTTTTGGCGTACGGGGAAAGCTTAGTCCTAGGTATATAGGGCCGTTCGATATTCTGGAGCGAGTAGGCGATGTGTCCTATCGTCTCGCTCTTCCGTCGTCGCTAAGTGAGGTACATGATGTATTCCATGTATCCCAATTAAGATGGTACATCCCGGACCCGAGCCATATCCTAGATCATTCAGAATTGGTTGTTGGTACCAACCTTTCGTATGAGGAGAGGCCCGTGTCTATTTTGGACCGGAGAGAAAAGACGCTCAAGAACAAGACTATTAACTTAGTCCGTGTTGCTTGGGGTCATCACTCTCTAGGTGAGTCAACTTGGGAGCGTGAGGACGACATCCGATCACGATATCCCTACCTGTTTGACTCGTGAGGTATAATGTCTTTCTTATGCCTTACGCTTTCCCTTTCTTTGCTTGCATTGTATGATTGTATGATTGAACTGCTTAGTGTAGCTTGTCTGTGCTTAGTATAGCTTGTCGTGGCAATCTCTAGCTCCTTGATTAAATTTTGAGGACGGAATTCTTTGAAGGTGGGTAGAGTTGTCACCCCCATTTCCTGTATTTCGTATTTGTACTCGTAATTAATTTTTGGCACGTATTTTATTTTCTCGACTTGTGGATTCGGTTCTCGTAAATGGGTTTGGACCACGGCTTGGTTTTATTTTATGGAATTGGTTTGGGTTGATTAGGTTTGGTTTAATATGAATTGGTACACTTTAACCTACACTCCTCCCTCAACACAACACAACCACCCTCATTATATCTCCACCAAACTTTCTCTCTCCTCTTTACTCTCCATTAATTTTCTTCTTCTTCCTTCTTCCACACAACTCTCCAACCCATTAGGCAAGTGCATCTTGCCATCAAATAAGCACCACTTTTTATTTGTCCATTAGCTAGATTAGGCCATGGAGAACAACTTTAGAACTTGACATTTTATGATTTGGAGTTTCCTTTGTTCTAGATCTAGGTTTTTATTATTTTCGGATTTACATGGTTTTGATCTATTTAACTTTGATTTTTGTATGTTTTGATGCTTCCATGTGGAAGAGAATTCGATTTTACTCAAGTTAGAACTTTGAAAATCTAGATTTGGTTTTGTTTGGCTAAGTTATGAAGAATTGAAGTTCTTGGTGTTCTTGGACTTGCTCTCGGCCAGGAAGAACAGCCCTCTGCCTTGCGCTTTTTAGCGCATGGCCATTTGCGCACCCCCGGCCTGTGCTCCTTAGCGCATGGCCGATTGCGCAATCACTTGGCCAGTGCTTTGCGCTGCGCTGGATTGCGCTGGCGCAAGCTAGCCATGCGCAAGCCAGCCATGCGCAAAGTAACCCCTGCGCAAGTAACCCCTGCGCAATCGACCTTTGCGCAATCTGACCCTGCGCCACCCATTCCTGCGCAACCTGATCCAGCGCAATCCATCTGCTGCGCAGCTCAACCTGCGCACTTGGCACCCTGCGCAGTTGGTACCCTGCGCAGCTCACCCTGCGCACTTGGCACCCTGCGCAGTACATACCCTGTACAACCTACTTGTCTATGATGAATTTGTTATTTCTTGATCTTGGCTCTTCTATAGTCCTATATATATTGGTATTTTATTAGATATTTTACGTCCATTTTATATCCTTACGCCTTTTGTCATGAACTTGATTTTACTTAATATGTTTGGAATGACTATTGTACATAGCATGGTATGACAAAAAACTAGCATAACACGACAGTGACCCGTAGTGGTGCACTCCTGACATGACCAACCTGATTTGATAGTGGCCCGTAGTGGCGTACTCCTGACAGTATCCTGACATGATTTATCTTGATAACTTGATAGTGGCCCGTGGCGGCGCACTCCTGACTTGACTTGACTTGTAACTTATAACTTGACTCGTATAATCAACTTGACACCATGGGTGCTCCTGCTTGCTTGCTTGTACAATCCACTTGCCTTGTCTTGCATCATGTCTAGGACGTGACTCCCTGGGTACCACGGCCAGGGACTCGCGCTAAATTGGATTAGGCTAATTATTAGATCAAACTAGAACATAGAGAATTCCCAGTCACAGGCAATCTCGTTATCTGGGCGCTTTAATGGACTTGTAGCTTGCCGACGAGTAGAGCACATTTCCAGCACACTGTCATGTGTTGCACCCTCTAAGTCACCTAAGGGTACATTTGTCTCCCGGGCAATGTACCCACCTACAACTCTCAACCCGCGGAAGGATAACTGGATAGTCTGCAGGGCTTGGGACTGGAATTCTCACTTGCATCTGTTAGTAATTAGGCTTGTGATAACCCTAGTTAGTTAAAGTTGTAAGCCGTAGTACTTGCTTGGCCGATTGTGAATGAATGGTGTCCAGCCTTGTCTAAGTCTTGTCTAGCTCCAGTACCTGCTATCTCCTGAGCATGTTTGTTTTACTTGTCTTAACGATAAATAGGTAGAGACAGTGAGCTATTCAGGCGAAGGGTTACAATCCCGGTCCTTGTTTGGTTTAAGGATTGTAACCTGGCTCCCGGAATGGTTCCACGTCCCTAGTCGTTTATCGCCCTGTGTACCTTACTACTTGTACTTTCTTTTATTCTTTATGTTCTGATATGCTGGCTTTTGTTCTTATTTATGGCCTCCTTTGTGGCACTTGCTCTTTCTGGGGTTTGACCCAGCTGGTTTTGTGTGGCCAGATTTCGGAGCAGCTCCCGAGGATCTACCAAGCTTCCAGCCCAATGGTGACAACTAGACGGAACCCGGGCCAAGGGTGGGTTTTCTTTTTTGTTTCACCCACTTATATGTAAATTTATTCTTTTGAGACGTTTAGCCGACGAGCACCTGTTAGCTCGATGCACAATTACTTACTGTCTGCCTACGGGCTGTAAACATGATTAACAAATCCTAGGGTTGATCATGTATGACTGAACTCTTGCTAGTCCTATCATTTTGTACGACTAGCTTCATGATCATCCAATATGTAATATTTGGGACGCCTTATATATATATATTTGATGCTCTAATATCTTGTAACTCTGTTAATTGCTTGAGATTGAGACAATAGGCTTGACCTTAAGAGACTGCTGGCTTGTAGTAAACCCTCATATCTAGACAGCCGTGACCGTATAGTTGAGATGTATTCTATTTTCAATATACGTAGCTGGCTGTGTCTGCCCCCGCTCTCCAGTATTCTGGTTCTGGGGCGTGACACAACAAGATCTCCAGGTGAAGTCCCTGCTGGAACCGCTGGGCTCTATCATACTCGGTTGCCACCAAAGTGGGAGCAAACCGACTGAGTCTGGAAAACTCGGCCGCATATCCGTCGATCGTCCTACCTCCTTGCTTCAGATTGGTAAACCTCGTCTGCAGATCATACCGAGCCACGGCATCAAAATACTTGGTCTAGAATCTCTCTCTGAATACTGTCCAAGCAATGGGTGATGCTAATCCAACGGCCTGCGCTGCCCACCTGCTGCGGGCAAGATCTAACAACTGCAGGCGCACAACGGCCACCTTCTCGTTTTCTGGGGTCCTGGCTGCTTCTATAATCACCTCTGTGTCCTGAAGCCATGCATCTACCGCGATAGCATCTTCACTACCGTCGAAGAATGGAGGGTTCAAGCGCTTGAAGCTGTTGGCCGTGCTGTTCCCTGGATGACCGCCTCTGGTCAAAGCATCCGCCACTGCCTGTTGCAATGCATCTCCACGACGATCTTGAGAAGCTATCAAGGTCCTAACGAGCCCTACCAAGGTGCCATCATCAGGCTCGGCAGGCTGAACTGGCTGGACTGGTGGCTCTTCTCCAATAGGATCGACTCTGGAGGCTACTCCGGAGTACTGGGCTTGATCCCCGGGTTGCTGCTGGTCCGCGGGAGGTGCTCCGCCTTGCTGGTCGGTAGGACCGCGAACAATGCCGCTGAAGAAGATGACACAGGGAACAATAAGGAAGGACAAGGACAGATCAACGATACAAGCATATGACCAGGACAAGAATCCAGGGATTCAGAAGATACGAGCAGAGATCAAGGACGAATACTGATTGAGACATCTATTCGGTAAACCCTCACATATCTTGATTTACAAGACCTGCATGGGCCACCACTTAAACCATGTCACGCCCCAGAACCAGAATACTGGAGAGCGGGGGCAGACATAGCCAGCTACGTATATGAAATGGAATCCATCTCGCTATACGGTCACGGCTGTCTAGATACATGAGGGTTTATCTACAAGCCATCAGTCTCTTAAGGTCATGAACAAGCCTATTGTCTCAATCACAAGCAAGTAAGTAAAGTTACAAGATGTATGATCATTAAATATACAATAATAAGGTGTCCCATATATTATATATTCAGCTGATCATGAAGCTAGTCGTTACAAAATGTCAGGACTACCAAGAGTTTAGTCATACATGATCAACCCTAGGATCTGTTAATCATGTTACAGCCCGTAGGCAGACAATAAGTAAAAGTGCAATCGAGCTAAACAGGTGCTCCTCGGCTAAACGCCTCAAAAGAATAATTTTTACAATAGAGTGGGAGAGCCAAAATAACCCACTCGTTGCCAGGATTCCTTCTAGTGTTCACCATCTGGCAGGAAGGTTGGGAGATCCTCGGTAGCTGCTCCGAAATCTGGCCATACAAAACCAGCTGGGTCAGACCCCAGAAAGAGCAAGTGCCACAAAGGAGGCTTCACTTAAGAACTAAAACCAGCTATCAGCACAAGATATAAATAAAAGTAAGAACTGGAAATAAAGAAAATACACTAGGATGATATACGACGAGATAACCATGGAACTATTCAGATAACCAGGTTATAACCCGTAAACCAAACAAGGACCGGGGTTGTAACCCTTCGTCTGAACAAAACTTGGAATTCTCACCATTTATCGGTAAAATAAATACAAGCATTCTGGTCATTCGATAATCTGGAACAGGATCAGGGCAAGACTAGACTGGTTAGACTCCATCCAATCACTTCACGGCCAAGCAAGAATTACGGCTTGATACTTAACTAACTAGGGTTGTCACAAGCCTAATTACTAACAAGATGCAGTGAGATTATTCCACAGTCACAAGCCCTGCAGACCATCCAAGTTATCCGGGTTAAAAGATTAGAGTTGAATTCGGGTGGGTACATCGTCCAGGAAATGAATGTACCCTTAGGCAGCTTGAAGGGTGCAACACATGACAGTGTGCTGGAAATGTGCCCTACTCGACGGCAGGCTACAGATCCCAAGGCGTGCCCAGGTAACGGGATTACCTGTAGCTGGAAGATCTCTTTATGACTAGTGTATTAATCTAGTTATTAGCCTTAGTCCATTTCAGTAGGTACTCCTGACCGTGGTACTCAGGAGTCCCTGTCCTAGACATGATGCAAGACAGGACTGGTTTATTTGTACAAGCACAATCTCCCACGGTGTCAAGGTAATTATACAGGTCATGTCATGTCAGGTAGCCGTCGTAACAGCTTATCAAGATATATCATGTCAGGTTATCATGCCAAGTGTACTTGTCAGGAGTGCGCCACGACGGACCACTATCAGGTCATGTCAGGTTATTATGTCAGGAGTGCACCACTACGGGTCACTATCGTGTCAGGCTCAGTTATCAATTCCAAACATATCAAGTAAATTTGTGATTATCAAGTCAGGACAAAAGACGTAAGGATATAAAATAGACGTTAAATATCTAATAAAATATCAATATACAAGGCTATAGAAGATCCAGGGTGATCAGGCTACGCTCAGGTCAAGCGTATGCAAGACATACGCTTCCAAAAGGCAGCGTATGTACTCAATACGACTCCTCGTCAAGCAAGCGAGCGTATGCGAGTCATACGCCTCCAAAAGGCAGCGTATGGGGTCCATACGACTCCTTGTCAAGCAAGTGAGCGTATGCGAGACATAAGCTCCCAAAAGGAAGCGTATGGGGTCCATACGACTCCTTGTCAAGCAAGTGAGCGTATGCAAGACATACGCTCCCAAAAGGCAGCGTATGGGGTCCATACGACTCCTTGTCAAGCAAGTGAGCGTATACAAGACATACGCTCCCAAAAGGCAGCGTATGGGGTCCATACGACTCCTTGTCAAGCAAGTGAGCGTATGCAAGACATACGCTCCCAAAAGACAGCGTATGGGGTCCAGACTGTGCTGCGCTAAAGAGAGCGCACAGCTCAGTGACGCAAGCTAAAAAGCCCGCGCACTGCTCACTGTCTTCTCCAAACAGCGAGAGCTCCATGGTTGAACCCAAAGCTTCAAAAGTCCATAACTTGGTCAATATAAGTCCAAAGCCAACTTTTCAAAGGTCAAAATTGGGTAGAATAAAATTTTCTACAACATGGAACCATCAAAACTTGAAAACAAAGAAGTTTGATAGATCAAAACCACCAAAATCTGAAAATAATCAATTTCTAGATCTACAAAGATTAAAGCCTCAAATTGGAAAAGGACAAGTTCTAATGTGTCTTAGAAACATGAGGAGAAGCTAATGGAACAATAAAAATGAGCTCTCTTGTGGAAGCAAGTTGCACTTGCCTAGACCTCTCTCTCCCTTTCTTTGGTAGGTAAGGAAGTAATGGGGAAGAAGAAGATGAGTAATGAAGAGAGAGAAAGAAGAAATGGCAATAAATATCAAAGGTGGTGGTAGGTAGGGGGTTCATCCATGGTTCATGATGAACCAAAATAATCCCAACCGAACCAAGCCAACCCGGGCCAAGAATAAACCAAGCCAAGCCATGAAGAAAACTAAACAAGGAATCATGCAATACAAGAATAAAATACGTATACGTATCCCAAAATACGTAATACGAACACAGGCATTACAACAATATAATATACAAGTACGCAGAATAGCAATAAGTAAAAGATGAATATGATATGATACAACAGAGACCACTATATCTTGGGAAATAGTTCAAGAGTACAATTATGACATGGAACAGTTTAAGATATTATTAAGAAACGAAGACAATACAAGAGAACGATGAATATAAGACAAACCTTTAGGCAAAATGTCAACACGAAATAAATTACGTGTACTGTGTGTTTTAGAATACAAGTGTTCTGCATGTGGACGGGTTAGGACATCCGGCAGTCGGTACGTGAGGTGCAACGACTGCTATCAACATTGACATTGAGGAAAAATTGTACATTGCGTAGAACACATGCATACTAGTTGTATTCCCCCTCCCAACTCTCTCACAAGTAAACATGATCACTTTAACATTAACTTTAACTTTAAACATTGAACATTGAAGATAGAACATTGAACGAAAATATTAAGTGAACATGTAGGGTTATGGTAACAAGTATAACTCTCGTGCACCAATGGTATAGAATATAAGACTATCAATTTAAGGAAAAAAAAATAACACGCAGCATAAAATAAAGACAACATAGGTCATAGTGATACTTGCCTTGCTCCACTAGATGACGAAGTCACAACTCAAACGTCGTAGACCGATCTACCCCGTCACATAAATAACCATAAGTTAGATTATGAAAATCCCACTCTAAAAACCCTAGAAAGTGGCTACAAGTTTAACATAACTAATCCTATTTAATTTTGAAATAAATCATCTAAAACCTAATTTAATCTAATATAATTCTAGAATTAAAATTAAATACTAATTTTTAGCCAAGGAAGATCACAGTTTCCAATTTGGAACCCGTGGCACGCAAATCGAGACACAGCAATGACTAATTAGTCAAATGACACAAACTATTAAATAATTAGTAAAAATATATGTCATAGAGCTCTGTGTTAGGATTCGAAAACTTCAAACGGTTCGTGATTCGGATTCCTGGTTCTCCTGAAATCTCAAAAATACCAAAACGTGTCAAATTTCGGACAACTAGCACTCTACGAATTTTACATAAATTAAGGTTCAGATCTTATAAAAATAAATTAGATATTCAGAAAGTATACCTCAATATTCTTCCAATAAAAAAAATACTGCACGAAAAGGAGCTCCAAGTTGACGGCAATAACCTTGGGAAGTCGGGGGTCTCCAAAGAGCAACTCTCTCAAAACGGCCAAGTGAATATTAGGGTTTACGAAATACTTTAATATATATAGGAGAGAGAAGAGTCAATTACTGTAGCAGTTGGCGCCAAAAGGTGGCCCCCCTGGGTGAATGACTGGATAACTAATTTAGAAAAATAGTTTTATTTACCAGAAAATAGTTTTTAACTAGTTTTTGCTTAGAAAAATTATAATAAATATTAAAAATAATCAAAAAAATCTGTAAAAATTCCAGAAAATATAAAATAACATATAGAACCCTAAAAAACATCTGGGGTCAATATTTGCTCATATACTAGCACAATAAATTCTATAAGTCCTAGAAAAATAGATTTTCCTGTATTTAATTATCTAAATAATTCCAGAAAATACCAGAAACTTCCAAAAAAAATATAGAAAATAGTTTATAAGGTTATAGAGCCTAAATAAATTATTTGGCTTCTAAAATGACCTAGAGTGTCCTTACTAATTATTTAAAAGTCTTTCAATAATAAAAATACTATAGTAAAAATATCTAAGAATTACCAAAAATTTCTAAAAAAAATTTCTAGTGTTATTTATTCACTTATCATTAATCAAAATAGAAAAATTTGGTAGCGGTTGCTACAACCTACCCCCCTTAAAATATTTTTGTCCTCAAAAATCAAACACACAAGTTTATATATAAATATAGTAATATATATGCAAGCAATCTTCTATGGCAATATAATAATAATAAACAACTCCTATAAGGAATATAACGATAACTCTTAGGCTAAATCATAGAGGAAATGGTTGGTCATATCCAAAAGAAACTAAATCAATAACATCTAAACCAACTAAGCTTATCCTCTTAATCTAACGGATCACATTACGCCTTGTATCAACCAATGCTAACTAGAAAGGAACGTAAAGGACATGGTTAGAGCGATAGATGCAAACATACTGAAGGAGTCACGAACGGAATCAAGCATGATGCATAAGAGAGACGATAATGGAAGACTTATTGGATTGGAAATCCTATTTGTGGATGATATAGCTCTCCTAGAAGTTAATCTAAATCCTATCTTCAATTATATTCGTAGGCTCACAGCTAGTACTACTAAGGTGAAGTACTAACCGTGAGTTAGCAACCTTATACAAAATCGGACCTGCATGGGCCACCATAAAAACTTGTCATGACCCACACCCGCTTTTCAGATACGAGACGTGTCAAAGCCCAGCCTACGCCGCAGTATTGGCAGTAGTACGATGTCTATGATAAGCATTATCCATACAAGTACACAGTTCACATTTATCATCCACAACTAAGTTATAACAAAATA
This sequence comes from Iris pallida, assembly GCA_029216955.1. Classification (NCBI taxonomy): domain Eukaryota; kingdom Viridiplantae; phylum Streptophyta; class Magnoliopsida; order Asparagales; family Iridaceae; genus Iris; species Iris pallida. Next base: position 8,767,917 of record JANAVB010012999.1, on the reverse strand, counting down.
TTAAACTCAAGTCTCAATAAAAAATTTAAAGAAAGATCCACTACCACTCAAAATAGTTTCGAGGACAAACCCGCTAAATTAAATATACGCTAAGCTCACTAGCTAAGAATAACACGAAAAAGCATAAGAAAGAAATATGCTACTCCGCATCAGTAGAAGTAACCGGCCCATTGGTAACGTCAGTGTCACCAAGATATGCACCATAAACCTCGGGACAAACCACGTCGTCTAAAGCTAAAAAACAATTATCCAGTCATGATTGGAGCAAGATCACCATAACACTAAGCTACACAATATAATATACAAGCACGCAGAATAGCAATAAGGAAAAGATGAATATGATATGATACAACAGAGACCACTATATCTTGGGAAACAGTTCAAGAGTACAATTATGACATGGAACAGTTTAAGGTATTATTAAGACACGAAGACAATACAAGAGAACGATGAATATAAGACAAACCTTTAGGCAAAATGTCAACATGAAATAAATTACGTGTACTGTGTGTTTTAGAATACAAGTGTTATGCATGTGGACGGGTTAGGACATCCGGCAGTCGATATGTGAGGTGCAACGACTGCTATCAACATTGACATTGAGAAAAAATTGTACATTGCGTAGACCACATGCATACTAGTTGTATTCCCCCTCCCAACCCTCTCACAAGTAAACATGATCACTTTAATATTAACTTTAACTTTAAACATTGAACATTGAAGATAGAACATTTTATGAAAATATTAAGTGAACATGTATGGTTATGGTAACAAGTATAACTCTTGTGCACCAACGGTATAGAAGATAAGACTATCAATTTAAGGAAAAGGATAACATGCAGCATAAAATAAAGGCAACATAGGTCATAGTTATACTTGCCTTGCTCCGCTAGATGACGAAGTCACAACTCAAACGTCGTAGACCGATCTACCCCATCACATAAATAACCATAAGTTAGATTATGAAAATCCTACTCTAAAAACCCTAGAAAGTGGCTACTAGTTTAACATAACTAATCCTATTTAATTCTGAAATAAATCATCTAAAACCTAATTTAATCTAACATAATTCTGGAATTAAAATTAAATACTAATTTTTAGCCAAGGAAGATCACAGTTTCCAATTTTGAACCCGTGGCAAGCAAATCGAGGCACAGCGATGACTAATTAGTCAAATGACATGAACTAATAAATAATTAATAAAAATATATGTCATAGAGCTCTGTGTTAGCTTTCGGAAACTTCAAACGGTTCATGATTCGGATTCCTGGTTCTCCCGAAATCTCAAAAATACCAAAACGTGTCAAATTTCGGACATCTAGCACTATACGAATTTTAAAGAAATTAAGGTTCAGATCTTATAAAAATAAATTAGATATTCAGAAAGTATACCTCAATATGCTTCCAATAAAAAAACTGCTTACGAAAAGAGGTCCGAGTTTACGGTAATCGCCTTGGGAAGTCAGGGGTCTCCAAAGAGCAACTCTCTCAAAACGGCCAAGTGAATATTAGGGTTTACGAAATACTTTAATATATATAGGAAAGAGAAGAGGCGGTTACTGTAGCAGCTGGCGCCGACAGGTGGCCCCCTGGGTAAATGACTGGGTAATTAATTTAGGAAAAGAGTTTTATTTACCAGAAAACAATTTTTAACTAATTTTTGCTTAGAAAAATTATAATAAATATTAAAAATAATCAAAAACATCTGTAAAAATTCTAGAAAATATAAAATAACATGTAGAACCCTAAAAAATATCTGGGGTCAATATTTGCTCATATACTAGCACAATAAATTTTATAAGTCCTAGAAAAATAGATTTTTCTATATTTAATTATCTAAATAATTCCAGAAAATATCAGAAACTTCCAAAAAAATATAGAAAATAGTTTATAAGGTTATAAAGCCTAAATAAATTATTTGGCTTCTAAAATGACCTGGAGTGTCCTCACTAATTATCTAAAAGTCTTTCAATAATAAAAGTACTATAGTAAAAATATCTAAGAAATACCAAAAATTTCTAAACAAATTTCTAGTGTTATTTATTCACTTATCACTAATAAAAATAGAAAATTTTGGTAGCGGATGCTACAACCTACCCCCCTTAAAATAATTTTGTCCTCAAAAATCAAACACACAAGTTTATCTATAAATATAGAAATATATATGCAAGCAATCTTCTATGGCAATATAATAATAATAAACAACTCCTATAAGGAATATAACGATAACTCTTAGGCTAAATCATAGAGGAAATGGTTGGTCATATCCAAAAGAAACTAAATAAATAACATCTAAACCAACTAAGCTTATCCTCTTAATCTAACGGATCACATTACGCCTTGTATCAACCAATGCTAACTAGAAAGGAACGTAAAGGACATGGTTAGAGCGATAGATGCAAACATATTGAAGGAGTCACGAACGGAATCAAGCATGATGCATAAGAGAGACGATAATGGAAGACTTATTGGGTTGGAAATCCTATTTGTGGATGATATAGCTCTCCTAAAAGTTAATCTAAATCCTATCTTCAATTATATTCGTAGGCTCACAGCTAGTACTACTAAGTTGAAGTACTAATCATGAGTTCGCAACCTTATACAAAATCGGACCCGCATGGGCCACCATAAAAACTTGTCACGACCCATACCCGCTTTTCGGATACAAGACGTGTAAAGCCCAGCCTACGCCGCAGTATCGGCGGTAGTACAATATCTATGATAAGCATTATCCATACAAGTACACAGTTCACATTTATCATCCACAACTAAGTTATAACAAAATATTAAACTCAAGTCTCAATAAATAATTTAAAGAAAGATCCACTACCACTCAAAATAGTTTCGGGGACAAACCCGCTAAAATAAATATACGCTAAGCTCACTAGCTAAGAATAACACGAAAAAGTATAAGAAAGAAATATGTTACTCCGCATCAGTAGAAGTAACCGGCCCATTCGTAACGTTAGTGTCACCAAGATAGGTACCATAAACCTCGGGATAAACTACGTCGTCTAAAGCTGAAAAATAATTATCCGGTCAGGATTGAAGCAAGATCACCATAACACTACGCTACACAATATAATATACAAGCACGCAAAATAGCAATAAGAAAAAGATGAATATGATATGATACAACAGAGACAACTATATCTTGGGAAACAGTTCAAGAGTAAAATTATGACATGGAACAGTTGAAGGTATAATTAAGACACGAAGATAATACAAGAGAACGATGAATATAAGACAAACCTTTAGGCAAAATGTCAACACGAAATAAATTATGTGTACTGTGTGTTTTAGAATACAAGTGTTCTGCATGTGGACGGGTTAGGACATCCGGCAGTCGGTACGTGAGGTGAAACGACTGCTATCAACATTGACATTGAGGAAAAATTGTACATTGCGTAGACCACATGCATACTAGTTGTATTCCCCCTCCCAACTCTCTTACAAGTAAACATGATCACTTTAACATTAACTTTAACTTTAAACATTGAACATTGAAGCTAGAACATTGAACGAAAATATTAAGTGAACATGTATGGTTATGGTAACAAATATAACTCTCTCGTGCACCAATGGTATAGAAGATAAGACTATCAATTTAAGGAAAAAAAATAACATGCAGCATAAAATAAAGGCAACATAGGTCATAGTGATACTTGCCTTGCTCCGCTAGATGACGAAGTCACAACTCAAACGTCGTAGACCGATCTATCCCGTCACATAAATAACCATATGTTAGATTATAAAAATTTCACTCTAAAAATCCTAGAAAGTGGCTACTAGTTTAACATAACTAATCCTATTTAATTCTGAAATAAATCATCTAAAACCTAATTTAATCTAATATAATTTTGGAATTAAAATTAAATACTAATTTTTAACCAAAAAAGATCACAGTTTCTAATTTGGAACCCGTGACACGCAAATCGAGGCACAGCGATGACTAATTAGTCAAATGATACGAACTAATAAATAATTATTAAAATTATATGTCATAGATCTCTGTGTTAGCTTTCCGAAACTTTAAACTGTTCGTGATTCGGATTCCTGGTTCTCCCAAAATCTCAAAAATATCAAAACGTGTCAAATTTCGGACAACTAGCACTCTACGAATTTTACAGAAATTAAGGTTCAGATCTTATAAAAATAAATTAGATATTCAGAAAGTATACCTCAATATGCTTCCAACTAAAAAATTGCTTGCGAAAAGGAGGTCCGAGTTGACGGCAATCGCCTTGGGAAGTCGGGGGTCTCCAAAGAACAACTCTCTCAAAACGGCCAAGTGAATATTAGGGTTTATGAAATACTTTAATATATATAGGAGAGAGAAGAGTCAGTTACTGCAGCAGTTGGCACCGACAGGTGGCCCCCCTGGGTGAATGACTGGGTAATTAATTTAGGAAAAGAGTTTTATTTACCAGAAAACAGTTTTTAACTAGTTTTTGCTTAGAAAAATTATAATAAATATTAAAAATAATCAAAAAATTTGTAAAAATTTCAAAAAATATAAAATATTATATAGAACCCTAAAAAATATCTGGGGTCAATATTGGCTCATATACTAGCACAATAAATTCTATAAGTCCTAGAAAAATAGATTTTCCTGTATTTAATTATCTAAATAATTCCAGAAAATACCAGAAACTTCCAAAAAAATATAGAAAATAGTTTATAAGGTTTTAGAGCCTAAATAAATTATTTGGCTTCTAAAATGACCTGAAGTGTCCTCACTAATTATCTAAAAGTCTTTCAATAATAAAAATACTATAGTAAAAATATCTAAGAATTACCAAAATTTTCTAAAACATTTCTAGTGTTATTTATTCACGTATCACTAATGAAAATAGAAAAATTTGGTAGCGGATGCTACAGTCTTACTTCTTTATCTACATGCTCTTTATTTAATACCTCTTGATTGATTGATTGAGACATAGATGTTTAGTATGACCATAGGAGACTTGATTGTAGTATGCACCCCTTATCTATTGACAACTATGACCATATTGCTAGGTATTAGTGTATTTTGTAGTGCGTAGCTCGCCATACCATACCTCCATTCTTCGTATTCTAGTACTAGGTGACGTAGACCTCCAAGGATTCCTCTACCATATTCGAGGGCCATATAGCATATGCAGGAGTAAGCACAATTCTTGGCGGTTATTGATGATACGATCGTGTCTCTTTGAGACGACTTGCTAAAGGTGCCCCAGACCTAGCCCAGCCCAACAGGATGAGTCTTCCATCATGACACATTTTAAGGCGCTCGAACGAGGAGCTTATCTAGTTGACCTAGACGATGAGTACACCACTACAGAGTTGGTCGAGTCGATGAAGCACAATGTTATGGTGCTACAGGGGTCATAGCTTTCATTGAGTGAGTCAGTAGCACAGAACATTATTGGACTGATCGCCATCATGGATTCCTCCAATGCTAGATTATTACAATTGGAGCAAATACGCCCTCCAGCATCGTCATCCTCGATACCGCCTCCATTGCCTGCACAACCAGGACTATTTTTACAGGAGGTCATAGAGCCGATCGCAGAGCTGATTCGCAGGATTGCTCCTCCTCCCCACCAAAAATCCTATTTTGGTCAATTTTTTATTAGTTTGTGTATCGTCCCTATTTGGGTTTTTATTTCATTATTGAGAGATCATTGTTTTAATACATATTTTTTATAAGTGTGTGTATCAGTATACTGGGATATTATATATGTATTATTTATATATTAGTTTGTGATTATGTGTTGTTTTTATATTATATCTGTCATATTATATAGGAAAATTCTAAGTCTACAACCAAATGTTTACAACTTTCTTACGACCTCTCTCTCCCACCCCTCACACATGGGTCCCACCTCCCCTCTCACCTCCTGCTACATGGGCTCCACCCAACCCCACCACTTCCTCCCCTCCTCTAATAGAAGCCCGATACATGGCGGTTGTAAGGAAATTGGAAGGATTTGGTTGTAGGCATAGCAAAGCTCTATTATATATTATCTCTTTGATATTATGTATTTTTAATATATTGCCTTTGTGAAGATGCAACTGGTGCTACATTTATTTTGGTATTTAGCGATATTTAAAGATGTTTAGCGACGTAAGAAAATGTTGCTAATTACGTTATTAAGTAGCATCAGTAATATTTTATCAATAATTAGTGACATTTTTATATGTCACTAATTCTATATATTTTAGTAGTGACCCAAAATCAACTTAAGGACAAGATTTCCTCGCTTTTGACACTATTTTGGAATGCGAATGTCTCAATTTCAGCAATCAGACTCAGTCAATCTCACCTCAATTCGCTATTATGTGCATGATACGCTAATTCTTCACTAAACTCCTATCAGGCAAGATACCTTGCTCTATGTATTCTGAATAATTATAGACTATTTAATTATAATTTTTCTTATTTAAATATTTTTGCATTGATAATCATGAGTCCGAGTATGACATGGTTGAAATCGACAATTGATGTTGATAGGGTTCGATATGGACTTAGTAGATAGTCGGACTACCCAGACGTGGCGGTGAGGTACTATGACATCTTGTCTAACCTTGGACACAAATGTAATCCTATGACATGAATTGATATGCTTGATAGGAAGCGCACTCTCATATCCGATCTATAGCTAGTACGAGCGAGGCGTGCATTGGTTACTTCGCGAGATATTTTTGATATATGTGTTAGTGTTATCTATTATTGTGGATCTGTACTTCGTTGCAAGGCTTTAACGAGTCGTGGACTAACTAAGAGATATCATTGGACGAGAAGGACAGTCACTGGACGTGTGGGCTACTTTGCACTTCTCTTGTAAACCGTAGACTCGGAAGGATCTATGAGAATGATGACCCATTTATGTTATATGGCCTCAGACACTCAATGAATGTTATGTACGTTTTACAAATGGTACAAATGGCCTCTAGTCAAGAGCTATGTCAATTACCTATTTTGCCTACAACGCATATGTACGAATGTTGTCCTCGTATTGCATTTACTGGTCCTATGTCGGTACCTACTTAGATAGCGTATATATGCTAAGTTGGGCTGGAGCCCGCTTGATACATATCTGGTTATTGTAATGTGTCCTGGTCCTATATATTTTGAGGACTGGGATGTGACTGGAGGACTTCCAGACTTCTGGTGATATATGCTGAGACCTGGCACTAGAGGCCCAATCTCGAGCCCAATGCTCTATTTATACTCGAATTCTACCTTATGTCAATCACGTGATCTTTCCATGTCATTGCTAATGAAATTCGTAATAAAGTAAAATACTCACTTGAATCCATTGAAAAATCGTGGTGCTGATACATCATGTCCAAATACAATGAACTTGACTTAGTCCTTGATTTAATGGATAAGTTGGGTGTACATGATAGGAATACATCATTATCGTCCATATTACTTGATAAGTACAAGAACAATCGACATTTATCAATTGAGGACTATATTCATCTTCATAACTAAGGTTACCTACACTTTTTACCCTAATACTCTGCCAAATTCTACAAGCTTCATGCGTCAATCTAACTTGAATGTCGCAGTGGCACCTACTGGTTACTCCCTCCCTGATGTTTGCTCGTATACATAGGCACCAGATAATATAGCGAGGTGTGGAAATACTCTCAACTCTTCAAGGAAAAGTTCGTTGACTAGTTCAGAAGTTTGCTCCGGATCTTCCGGTGGTGGTAAAACATCATCATCACTACCCTAGCTAGGAATTTTGTGCACATAATTTTCCTTTGAGTTCCATCGTTACAAAGTTTTCTTCATCGTTTTTGTGATGGTTCCTTTGTTCTTCTCATGGTCCACTCGACTGTGGTTTTACACCAAAGAGTTCCTGGTAAAGGGAGTAAATTGGGAAAAATAAAAAATGCGTTAAGTACCAACTAATGGTATTTGTCTTCCCTGTGCATAAGGATTTTTCTCGTTGAAAATGAAACCAACAGTTTCTAACACTAATTTTGTTTGATATTAAATATTTATTTATCTTGCTTATTTATAAGATAATTGTTGGTCAACAATTATTGGTTATCATTTCCAACTCATTGTACTCTAATAAATTGAAATAAAAGTTCAGTTTAGAAATAATATTGCTAACACGTCACCATTTTACCAGTGGACAATCTATACTCAATTAGTGTTTTCCTTACAAATATTCAATTACGCATGTAAATACAATTATGCTATTTGTATACCAAAAAATTTGAATGATGTGATCTCCCATTATGTGACATCTAACATGACAGCTGACATATATAGCAGCTGACATGGCCAATTTAAATCCCAAAATTAATTATCAAATTTCTTTTAATACTAATGTTAATATTAATGCTAATTTTAATATAAAATTTTTCTTAGATAATCCAATAGATGGTTATCTGTAACATGACACATGAATAACTTCCCAGATAAAGCCAAAAAAAAGGGAAGGTTAGTAACTATTTTTTTTCCCTCTCTTTCAAGCCAGTTAGAGAATGAGAACACTTTGTATCCAATATAATATGTCAAAAACTTGTTACAAATTACATATCCGTGTGTTAGCGCTTTGGAATTTTACCATCATTATTTGGTAATTACTTGCCTAAGAATAACCTTGAACCTTCATAGAAGACACATCTCAGCTGATGTAAACTTACATAAGGTCTAGATTGAAAACGAGAGAACGGCCTGTTGAACAAATACGTAAATTATGTTAAAACAAGTGTAGATATATAGAACAAAAGGAAGGAAAAAGTAAAACATAAAGAAAGCAGAAAAAGAAAAATTAGGATGCATTTTGTACTTAAATACCTTGTATTTTAAACACCTATGCGAGTTGTATCATGTATTATGTTTTACAATAGGCTAACCAAATATGTCATGATTTTACCTTATGATAATGGTCACTTGCAAATAACTCAATAAAAATAATACTTCCAAAAACATAAGTTATATTATTCCCATTATTTTCTCTCTCACTTCCTCTCGGCAAAATAGAAAACTAAATTGGCTATATTAGATATTCAATCCATTTTGTCCTCTCCAATTTTGACAATGAGTTCACAAACGACTTCAATATTGATCACCCCCCCCCCCCCCCCCCCCCCCCCCCCCCCACACACACACACACACACACACACACACACACACACACACACACACACACACACACACAAAAGGACCTGTTTAGATTGGAAGAAGCGTATGTGAGGGTGGGCATGGTCGGGTGGAGAAAATTAACATATTTCTTTTTGTACTTTTTTGTTTCCTCCTTCCCAAATGTTAGCAAATGTATAAGTGGAAAAGTAGAAGTGCATCCTAATATTAATAAGTCACAGTTACTACCTAACTAAATTAATATATGATTACTGAATTATTATAATAATTATATATTTAATTATTTAATATTTATTAATTAGCTTAATTGATTATTTGTTACTAATCTTTATTTAAATGATGTGATAATAAATCGATTAATTATTTTTATGCCTAAGAATAGCAGTAGTTAAGTTAGGAAGGAGGGAGAAGTGTTAGTAACGTACTTGGTGGTGTTTTTGCCTTTAGCTTAGGAAATATAATCCCACATTGGCTACACCAAATGATGAATATTTCAATATAATGCTTTGTTTGTGTTGAGGTGTGCACATGGGATGTGGTGGGGCAAATGGGTGCCATGTGGGGGTATTTTTCTAGGAGAAAAAAGATTAACTCATCAAAAAAAATATTTATGCTTTTTGTCATCACTCATGTCCATTAGGAGTTAAGCCCCGCGACTCGGACTCGGGCTCGGCTCTAGGGCGCATAGTGGCAATTTTATGGCGCACTTTCAGGACTTCGAAGATTTGGCAAACAAGTATTCGCGCATGCGCCATTGCACGGCTGTGCGCATGGGCTGCTACGCTGATGTCTTATGCGCGTAGGAGCAGCTGTGGCTGTGCTGCTGGGCAATAAGAGCAGAAAGCGTGGTTGACGCATGTTGCCGCTGATTGCGGGATTTGAACGGTTAGGAAAAGAATTGGTCAAATATTCAGATCCAATTTTTGTGGAATTTGAATTTAAATCAATCATATCTGTTCGTAATCTTTTGGCTGCCAGGATTAGGGTTAAGGCTTCCACCCAACTCTATAAATACTCTCTTCGTGCCTCTTTGAAAACTTATTTCGAAAATAGGAGAGACAAAGAGAGAATTGTTGTTGCCGCCATTGGAGTCCAGAAGAGTTCGTGCGAGAAGTGACGACGAGCATTCCAGAAGTTCTATGAGAACTTGCTGGTTCCTGGGAGCAGTTCGTATGGGACGAATCTTATTTTGAGCAACGGTGATCTTCATCACCCCAGCTAGAAGTTGTGTCTTCTTCTTCCTTTTCTTTTTTTGAAATTGTAATACATTCTGTCTGTTTGCAACTGTGATTGCAAGGAAGTACGTGAAGTTATATCTGTCAGTTTGTAACAGATTTGTAATCTAGAAAAATTATAGTGGCTTCAAGTTCTATGGAGAACAAACTTGTTTGCCAAATCTCGGAAGTATTAAATCTCATAACTAAGAAGAAAACTTGTTTGCATCAAATCTCAGTATCTGACAGTTCTTATATCATAGATTGAGCCTCGGGACAAATAATCTCAAAGCAAGATCCGAGTAAAATGGAAAACAACCGCGCAAACCTTCTCGACACAAGTTTTAATAAACTTGAAAAGTTTGAAGGGGAGCATTACAGTGGCTGGAAAAGAAAGGTCAACTTTAATTTTTAACTCGTGAGCGTAGACTTTGTGTTGACAGATCCTGAGCCTATAATTCCATAAGGTGAAAATGCTCGAAGGATCGATGAGGCCACTACACTACAGTCAAAATAGAGGAGAGATAAAAACCTCTGAAAGTTGATTATCCTGAAATCGATGGAGGACTCTTTGGCAGAGTCATACAGCAAGATGGTCAATGCCAAGGATGTCTAGGAGTCGGTGGAGAATCTCTACAAGGCAGATGAAAACAGAAACAAGATCTACGTGACCGAAAAAGTTTAGAGGATGAGGTTTGAGAATGACAAGACGGCCTCAAGTCAAGAAGTTTTTCAAGTTGCGTCAGAAACTTGATAATAACGGCATGCCCCTGGTCGATGCTTTTATCGTCGAGTGAATTGTCGCCAATCTCCTACCTGGGTGGAGTAACTTAATTGAGAATATGCACCGTAAGAAAATGGAGGTGGATCTTGAGCGTCTCTTGCACTATATTCATGTTGAAGACGAGTTGATAACTCAATTCAAAGTGGACACCCTGTTGATACAAATGGCCAAGGCCAACTTGGTGCAAGGTGGAGACTCTAAGGGGAAGCAGAAAGCTTCTCATAAGAAAAATAAAGACTTCAACCATCTGAAGGTGAAGTCGGTTCCATTCAAGCCAAAGCCTTAGGGTGATGGGACTTGTTTAAATTGTGGCAAGAAGGGCCACTTCAAGAAGGACTGCAGATCAAAGCCCAAACCGAAAGAGCAAGGTGAGGCTAACTTGGTTGCTATGATAGCGCAGGTTGAATCAACGAGCATTGACACTGACTGGTAGGTGGATAGTAGTGCACTATCATGTTTCCTCTAAGAAGGAGTTGTTCACCGCATACAAGCCTATATCTTAGAGGGTTATGGTGGCGAACCAGACACAAGCTGAAGTTCGTGGGATCGGAACGGTAGTACTGAATCTGACCTCAGGGAAGTCGCCGATGCTTCACGATGTGAAGTACGTACCTGTGATAGCCAAGAATCTATCTTTGGAAGTCTGCTCTACAACACAAACTTGAGGATGAACATTAATGTTGGTCAAATGGTTATGTCTCATAAAGGAACATACTTCGGAAAGACTTTTTGTACCGAAGGGATGTTTAAATGTCAACTTGTAACTCCGACTGATAATGTTAATGCAGTCTCTATTTTTTTATTATTCTCTTTAGTTGTGGCATAATAGACTATGACATATTCATTGTAAAAGAACTAACTAGATGTCTAGTCTAGGGCTTATCTCCAAATATGGGGGTAAGAAGTTGGAGAAGTGTGAAGTCTGTGCACAGACAAAGATCACTAGAAAACTGTTCAAACGGATAAATCAAAGTACACATCTTGTGGAGTTGGTGCACTCAAATATCTGTGACTTCAAACAGTTCTCCACAATGGCCGAGATGAAGTATTTCATTACTTTCATCAACGATTTCTCAAAGTACATGTTCGTGTATTTGCTCAAGTCTAAAGATGAAGCGTTTAAGAAATTAAGGACTTCAAGGCTGAAGCCGAACGTCAAATCGGACAACAACTTAAGAGACACAGAAGTGATCGAGGTGGAGAGTATAGGTCTCATGGATTCGTATCATTTTGTAGAGAACATAGAATTGTCAACGAGATGACTGCTCCGTACTCTCCTCAATTAAATGGTGTTGTAGAAAGAACAAAATATTAACAGAGATGATGAATTTAATGCTGTTAACTGTGGGTCTTTCATATTTCATCTGGGGTGAAGTTGTACTTACAGCTACTTTTATTCTGAACGGAGTGCCGTATGCAACCGTTGATGTCACTACTCATGAACTCTGGTTCAAAGTCAGACCTAACTTGAATGTCATTCGAGTGTGGGGTTGTATAGCGTATGTGAAGCTTTCGGACTTGAAGATTCAGAAGCTGGGTACAAGGACGACAAAGCCAATCTTCCCAGATTATGCTGAAAAGAGTGATGCTAGGAGGTTTTTTGATATTGACAAAAATTATATCATTGAATCTCACGATACAAAATTCTTTGAAGATAAGTTTGCAAGGCACAAGAACATTGTTCTCGCAGACATTTTGAAGAATAATGTGGGTGTACGGGAGGCTAAATTAAGCTCCAAACAAAGATGTAATCCAAGAAAAAGTTGTTATTGTAGAAACAACGATCGAACCAGAACTCGCAGAACCAATATCTAAGCGAGTGAGCAGACAAAATGATTTCGGAGATAATTTTGTCACTATCATGTAGAAGCTGATCTGCTTACCTATGATAAGGCGATGAAGACCAAAGACGTTGTCTTCTGGAAGGAGGTTGTTGATGATAAGTATGACTCGATAACCTCCAACAACACGTGGGTGTTGGTTGATCTACCTGAAAGAGAAAAACCAATCGGATGTAAATGGATCTTCAAGAAGAAGATGAAGGCTGATGGAACTCTTGACAAGTTCAAGGCTAGACTGGTGGCCAAGGAGTTTTCTCATAAACAAGAGATCAATTATTTTGACACATATGCTCCAGTAGCGCAGATGACGACCATCAGGATGTTGATTGCCCTTAGTGTAATTTACAAGCTAGTTATTCATCAGATAGATGTAAAAACAGCATTCCTTAATAGAAAGTTGGCCGAAGAAATTTAAATGCAACAGCCAGAAGGATTTATCGTCAAGGACCTTGAATACAAAGTCTTCAAGTTGTTAAAATTATTATATGGTTTGAAGCAACCTTCCAAGATATGGCATGAAAATTTTAATAAAGTTATAAGATCAAACGGCTACAGGGTTAGCGAGACCGATAAGTATGTGTACACAAAGTTCGCTAAAAGGAGAGGAGTTATCGTTTGTCTATACATAGATGACATGCTACTCTTGGGTACAGATTTAACATGTGTCACTGAGATAAATAAGTTCTTCTCATCTAAGTCCAGCATGAAGGACTTAGGGGAAGCTGATGTTATCCTTGGGATAAAGATCATCCGGACGAAAACTGGAGTGGCCTGTCACAGTCTCATTACATCAAAAAGATGCTATCATGCTATGGGTATCAGGATCTTCCAGGGATTGATACTACGTATGTTAGCATAAGGCCTGATAAAGCTTTCTTCTTGGGGATGCTAAGTCGGTTCACGATCAATCCAGGTGTGAAGCACTAGAAAGCTGTAAAGAGCGTAATGAGTTACCTCAAGATGCACTAACAGAATAAGTCATTTTAGTGACGCAATTAGCGACGCTTAGCAAAAATGTTGCTATGTTTTAACAATTTAGCGACGTTATTATATAACGTCGCAAGACGTCACTATTGGCGACGTTAGGCGACGTATTGTGACTATGTTTTGTATTAAAAATGTTCATCACGGATATGTCGGTGAACGTCGCTAATATCACTAATATTAGCGACGTTTACCGACATTTTTAGTAAGGTGTTGTTAATATCAATAATATTTGTGACGTTTACCGACGTTTAATAAAGACGTCGCTCAATTGAAAATATAGGTTTGAGTTTTCATTCCTCCCATTATTTCGAGCCCTTCCACCATTTTTCTCGATCCCTCGGCGACTCCCTCGGCCCCCGACCCTCGGCGACATCCTCCGGCCCTCGGCGACCTCCTCCTCCCTCGACTCCCCCTCCGCGACCCTCGGCGACCCTCGATCGGCTCCCCCTCGATGACCCTCGGCGACCTCCTCCTCTCTCGGCTCCCCCTACGCGACCCTCGGCGACCCCCTCCGGCCCTCCGTTCCCCCTCGACGACCCGCTCCAGCTCCCCTCCGTCTCCATCTTCCCCTCGACGACCCTCAGCCTCTGTCTCCAGCTCCCCTCCGTCTCCAGCTCCCCCGTCGACGACCCTCTCCTCCCCGACTAGGTAAACTCTAACCCTATGATTGTTCCCTGCTATCCTGTATCCATATCTGACACAACACGACACGAGACAGACACTTGTACACGAAGCCCTATGTCTGACCTACCTCTGGACACAACACGACACGAGACAGACACTTATACAGGTATGCTGTGTAGTTTGGACACTCGTGTCCAGTTTTATGGACACGTGGACACCCCCTTGACACGTACACATGTATGTTAACCTCTATACACATTTTTGTAATTTATTTTTTTATTTTTTCTGGAATATTTAGCGACGTTTACCGACGCTTAACGACGTTTACCGACGCTGAGTTACGTCGGTAAACGTCGGTGATTGCCGACTCAGCGTCGGTAAATGTCGATAACTTTTACAGGAAATTTTATCATTTAGAGAATCGGTAAACGTCGATAAATATTCTAAATATGTCATGCAATTGACCGACGTTTGCCGACGTCGCTAAACGTTGCTCTGTTATCGATATCACATCGGTAAACGTCGGTAAATTACCGACGTATACATGCATCGGTAAACGTCGGAACGAACGATGATTAGCGACGTTTTAGCAATCAGTGACTAGGGTTTCTGTGACCATAAGAAAACGTTGCTAAATACGTCGAAAAATGTACTTAGCAACATTTTCTATCATTTTTGTGACATTTTTTGGCATCGCTAAACTGTGATATTCTGGTAGTGATGACTCAGAAGTATGCACTGCACTATTACGGAGATCTAACAGTTGTGAAAGGCTTCAGTAATGCAAGGTGGTGCTCAGTAGTAGATAGTGAAAGGTCCATAGGAGGATATGTCTTCTCCATGGATAGAGCTACTATATCGTGGAAGTCGAAGAAGCAGACTATGCTCTCACACTCGTCTATGAAATCTGAGTTTTATGTACTGATAGCTGCAGTAGATGGAGCAGAATGGTTTTGGGAGCTCATGTATGATCTTCCTATGGTTGGTGCATATATTTCGACGGTACCGATATACTGCGATAACCAGACGACTGTAGCGGTGGTATCAAGTAATCTCTTAAATGGCAAGAAGACGACTATGAGATTGAGATACATGATGGTGAATGAACTTATCAAAAGTGGAGTCATTGCCGTAGTTGATGTTCGAGCCAGAAGAATCTGGCGGATCCGTTCATCAAAGGTCTCAAGCGCCAGCTGGTCGAAGATATAGTAAGAAAAATGGGCTTGAAGATATTTTGATATTATGTCTTTGTAATTCTACCATGAACAATAGGTAGTCCTTTAAAATATTGAAGGATTATGGACCAAGAACTACTGTTGTCTAATATTTGTTCTTTTCATAGAACAAGTCCTGTGGAATGATGGCTTGGACGCCTTAATAAGTTCTCGGACATTTTGAATCTTCGACGTGCTTACAGGAAGCACAGTAAAGCAGTACTACAAAGGAGCGTAGTACTCTATGCTACAGTAGAGTAACACCACAAGAGGCACGTAGAGAGGGTTAAGCCTCGTGACACAGCGTGATAGCGGAACGGGCTTACCTTCGTGCTTGGCAATAGTTAAGTCGATCGGTAATGACAATAATTGGACCACCATTACTTGGTGAGAGTGAAACGGTGCCGCAAAAACTTCGATGGATGGCCTTGTGAGGGGTCTGCATGAAGGTTGCTTGAAAACCTCAAGCGATGGACTTCCGAATCCACGAAACAGTTGAGTCCACGACCAAGAAAAGTAGAGAACAAATCTCAAACTTAAAAAAGAATTTTATTGATTAAAAGTTATTTTTCAAATGCATATAGAAGGTGACTATTTATAAGACTTTTATGACAACCTAATCATAATCAAATAAAGATAAAACATATCCTAATAAAAGATAAAGTCAAAAGAAGAATCCTAACATAAATAGGATTAGAAAAAAAGAAAAGAAAAGAAAAAGAAAAAAGAATCCAAGAAGGATGAGAAAAAAGAAAAGGAATCCTAGAGGGACTAGGATTCTACGCTATATCGGTCTCCACTGCTTCAAGAGAACTCGTCCCTGAGTTCTTCTCAGAATAAAGCGGTTCGCCAGATAAAAATTGTTTGTAAAGATAAGCGATGTTGAAGGTTGGAGAGATCTCTATATCTTTATACTGAAGTTGCAGATGAATCACTGGTAGAAGTTGCGGATGAATCATCGGTAGATGGTTTGAACTTCAATCACTGCCTTTGGTGTAGGCCAGTTGCGGCTTGCTCAAATTTTTTTTTCATCAACAATGCGGCCATCGACGCTAGACACAAATCCCGAGACGATTAGTTGGTTAATAAGTAAGCTATACTTCTTAATTCGAAGAAGGTTGAGAACTTCCATGAGGTGCTTCAGATAATCAGCTTGTCTCTTGCTATAAATTAGGATATCGTCAAAGTAGATGACTACGAACTTTCTTGTTAATGTCTTCAAAGCATGAAATTTGATGTGCATGATGGTTTTTGACGCATTCGAAAGTCTGAAGGGCATAAAAAGCCATTCGAGTACTTCTCGGATGTTGAAAATAGTCTTCTACTCATGACTATATCGGATCCGGATATGATGGTAGCTGATGGTGATGTGGTTTATAGTCCGATTGTCGATGCACATACGCCATGAGCCGTCCTTCTTTGGCACAATCTCACGTCCATGAGCTTTCGTCTCTAAGGAGGTATTTATGTAGATAACATGCAAAGAAAGAGGTAGCCTTGAAGCTGTTTGAAGAAAATGCATATATGTTGGACATTTTGCAGTATCTCGAAAATCCAGGGACCAACGATCGAGCTTAGACGATGTGTTTGGTGGACCACTGTGAGGCTTGTGACGAGAAGGTGTAATATTGTCATTGAGAGCTTTCAATATTGATAAATTCTTCAATGCTCCATCGCCTGAGAGATTCTCTTGCTGAGTTGTACACTCAAAAGAATAGAATGACGAACATGATGATAAAAATAATGTCTTGGTTGACTCTACTGAATTTCTTTGTTCGTCGTGTAAACTTTTGTTGATATTTCTTTCCAGAATTGTCTGTAGAGATTCTGCACTATGTTCCTGACCGTCATCTTCGGGGAGTACATTGTCTACTTTTGGGTGTTTTTCTTGAGGGCATGAAAAAGGCATCTTTGTAGCGACCGCAATAATTTTAACAAAGATTATCATGTCCTTCTTTTCAGATAGTTCTCTTTCTTGATTAGAAACCTTCAAATTTATCTCTTCTTAAAGCGTTGAAGATTTCAATTCAGCATCTACAGTGGGTTCATCTGACTTTGATATGTTCTTCTCAATCTCGTTGTCTTCATAGTTAACAATGGCAACTGGTGCTCTGAGGGGATAATTGTTACAAAAATGCTCGAGACCCTTTTGTTGTTGTAGACTGGTCTTAGGACAATCATCCGATGCTAATGGAAAGAGAGTGAGGCGTCGCCTATCTTGAAGGAAGGAATATGTGTTGTCTCTTCCCTGATACATGACATTTTTGCCAAATTATCACGGATGGCCGAGGATGATGTGACAATAGTCCATGTCGACAATATCGAACATGACTTCATCTTTCTACGTTTTTCCGATAGAAAAGGATATGTGACAAACTTCAGAGACGACCATGTTGTGGCCCTCTTGAATCTAGCCAATCTTATATGGAGCTGGATGTGCTTCTTTGGCCAGTCCCATCTTCTCTACCATTGCCCTTGAAACAATATTCTCTGTACACCCATTATCAATGATGATATTGCCTAGCTTATCTTTAACCTTGGATCGGGTTCGAAAGATGTTGTGGCACTGTGGCAGTTCTTCAATCTTTGGAGCTAGTAATAGCCGCCTCACGATACACACTAACTATTCAAACTCCCCACGCATTATTAGTTTTGCCATTGTTGTTTAAAAAAAAAAGATTTCCAAAGTTTCAAAAAAAATAGAATTCTCGATCTGTAGTGCTCTGATACCACTTGACGCAGCGTGATAGCGGAACGGGCTTACCTTCGTGCTTGGCAATGGCCAAGTCGATCGGTGATGACGATAACTGGACCATCGTTGCTTGGTGAGAGCGAAACGGTGCCACAAAATCTTCGACGGATGGCCTTGTGAGTGGTCCGCACGAAGGTTGCTTGAAAACCTCAAGCGAGGGACTTCCGAATCCACGGAACAGTCGAGTCCACGACCAAGAACGAAAGAGAATAAATCTCAAAATTATAGAAAAAATTTATTGATTAAAAATAGTTTTTCAAATGCATAAAGAAGGTGCCTATTTATAAGACTTTTATGACAATCTAATCCTAATCAAATAAAGATAAAACATATCCTAATAAAAGATAAAGTCAAAATAATAATCCTAACATAAATAGGATTAGAAAAAAAAGGAAAGAAAAGAAAAAGAAAAAGGAATCCAATTGAAGGATGAGAAAAAAGAAAAGGAATCCTAGAGGGACTAGGATTCTATGCTACATCACCTCAGCTTCAGGCCATGTCACAACGAAGTAGTACCACACATAGGTAAGTGGCATAATGTTATAGATTAAAGGGTGGTAAAAAGCACTACAAAGAGGTGGGACCTTATGTTACAGTGGTATGACACCACTAAGAGGTACCTAGAAAGGGTAAAGCCTCGGCATCGCGAGCCATGTCACTGCGGTGTAACACCGCTAGGAAGCGAAAGGCTTTATGTTGGGTAGGTTGGCACTACAAAGAGATTCGGTCTCATGCTACAGTAGTATGATACCATGATGAGGTATAGTCTCGACTTTAGGCCATGTCATAGCGGCGTAGCACTACAAGGAAGCGAAATACTTCATGCCAAGGCTCTTTAAAAAGAACTCATCTAGAATGTATGAAAAGAGATTAGGCCATCTCTTAAGGGTAAGATTGTAGACACCCAATATATATACACCGAAACCAAGCATGTATAGGGCCTCTAATGTGCAACCGGAAGCACAGCTGATGTTATTGTGTGAGTGGGAAGAATTACAGCTATGGTGCGAATTCAAGGCTTGGTCCATTCTTGTCTCATACTGTTATTTAACCCATGCAGGAAGATTCAAGTCGAAGCGACATATATTCTAATGCATAATGGGTAGTCACTGTGGGGAACGCTGAACCCATATATTAAGATATGTGGAAGATTGTTGGTATTTTTGCCTTTAGCTTAGGAAAGATAGTCCCACATTGGCTACACCAAATGACGAGTATCTCGATATAATGCTTTGCTTGTGTTGAGGTATGCACATAGGGTATGGTGGGGCACATGGGTGCTATGTGAGGGTGTTTTCCTAGGAGAAAAAAGGATTAACTCCTCAAAAAAAGCATTTATGCTTTTTGTCATCACTTATGTCCATTAGGAGCTAAGCTCCAAAGGGGCTTAATGACTCAGACTCAGACTTGGACTTGGACTCGGGCTCTATAGCGCATGGTGGCACTTTTATGGCACACTTTGCACTTAGCACGTCAGCATCGTCGCATGGCGCTTGTGCACATTAGTTGCGTTCATGCGCTCATTTTATGTGCGAGTCGCATGAACGGGCGCATGCGCGAGCGCAGGCGTGGGCGCATGAGTGGGCTCATGCGCGAGTGCTGGCATGGGCGCAGGAGCGGACGCATAAGCGGGCACATGTGCGTATGCGCGTTTATGAGAGACAAAGAGAGAATTGCTGTTGCCGCCATTGGAGTGCAGAAGAGTTCGTGCGAGAAGTGACGGCGAGCGTTCCAGAAGTTCTATGAGAACTTGCAGGTTCCTAGAGTAGTTTGTGTGGGACGAATCTTGCTTTGAGCAACGGTGATCTTCATCACCCCAGCAAGAAGTTGTGTCTTCTTCTTCTTTTTCTTTTTCTGAAATTATAATCCGTTCTGTCTGTTTACAAGTGCGATTGAAAGGAAGTACATAAAATGATTTATTTTAGTTTGCAACAGATTTGTAATCGAAAAGTTATAGTGGCTTCAAGTTCTTTGGAGAGCAAATTTGTTTGCTAAATCTCCAAAGTCCTAAATCTTAGAAACCGAGAAACAAACTTATTTGCATTAAATCTCGGTATCTGGCAGTTCTTCTATCTTATATTGAGCCTCGGGACTAACAATCGCCCAACTAAATATGCGCGCGCAAGAGATCTTGTAGAAACTTAAGTTGGAAAACTCATGAAAGCCCGTCAACACACTAGTTGAAACGAAATGATCTTATAATTTCTTCGATTTTTCATTGTGATCGTCTTCTAGTTGTTGTGGTCACCGTGGTTGGTGTTGGTAGCTATTAGAGGGCGTCATGGACCTAATTAGTACTAGGCTTGCTTGAGAGTAATTGATTGTATTCGGCATTAGTATACCCAAATTGGGGACATATTACGAGAACTAGATTATCGTGGGTATACTGGTATTGACAGTATGCCATAGTTAATTTGTTGCATACTAGTGTATCTCGATTGTCGTATTGACTTGATTCATGATCGTGATGATTATTAGATCATTATTTTTTGTATTTTAGTCATACTAGACTTGTAAAATGGATGTACATCATGTCTTGTGATCAAGCTGATGATCACTAGTGTATTTTATCCGACATGCTTGTTCATGCTAGACTTGTACGGAAGGATGCATTTCATTCTAATCATCTCGATGGTATCATGTATTATCATGCTCCGACATACAAGGTCAGTAGTGTCGAAGTTCATGGTTAGGGATTCAAATGTAATAAGCTTAGGTTGATAAACTAGTATAAATAACATAGGTGTATTGTAAGGGGAGAACTTCTAGTTTCATTATCGCCTTGTTCAATCGCTTATTTCCTGCATGCCAGAGATATATCTAGAGGTGCCATAATCTCTACTGCCTATCGAATTATCAGTGGGGGACATATTGAGCTCTCGAGTCCATGTTGGATCATACATAGTTCGATTATTCTTTTGTTGGCCCTTATGCCATTGGACATGTGGCCACCTGCCTTATTTTTGGCACCTTATGATGGTCATTCAGATAGCAACAGTTGTTTATGGAGCTTGATCCCTGTGAATAATTATGTATAGCCTTCAAGCTTCATTTTATTTAGACTATGTTATGAGGGGATTCAATACTTACACTAAAAAAATATTTACACTAGTAATTAGGCTATAGCCTAGGACCTAGGTAGTTATTTAGACTACTCTTGCTTGCTAGTTAGCATCCATTCATGTCATATTACTTATGTTGGCACGTTTATCTGTGCTATCCTTACTGCTCTTATCATATTTTATTTCAGTTTCGCTTGTATTTTCTTGTTTTCTTGATTTGGCCATCTTTCAGGCTTCTATTGTGGCACTTCGTTGTATTTGTTGGCTGTGTGTGTTTGTAGTAACACACAACACCAAAAGCTCATGTTCCCTTTTCCAAATAGTCTCACAGCGGCTGGACTATGAGGAATGAGTGTGTTTATATTACTTCTTCTTTTTTTTGCTTCATTGCAGTCATGTATGGGTAACTCTGTGGGCCACACGCGCATGCTATCGCCGTCGCCGTCGCCGCCATCCGGCTCGGTTCGGTTTGGTTCGGTGTGCGTAATGGGTGCGGGTACGTGCCCACATCTGCGGACGCCGAATGTCGTTTTGAATTCCTCTTCGGATTTGGGCTGAGACCCTAAAATTTTTTTTGTTCCTCATTTATATTTGATCGTTATAATTCATTAATTTTGTGACGTTTAGATACTCGAATTTCTGTCCAGGTTCAATGAACCACATGTTTTTCATGTATTGTAACGTTCGATTTTTATTGCCTGGATTAAATTAGCCTTTATTTTCCATTATTTCCTATCCGTTGGAGAACAGCCTATATATTGAGGCTCATCTCAATGCTTCTTCTTACACTGAAAATTTCTACGAAAAAACTCTCTCTCGAATTCTTGCCGTTCCGAATCTATGTTGTTCTTCATCCTTGCCCTGGGCAGAGCTAAGTCAAGGGTCTCTCTCTGCGTCCGTTGCGTACGACGAGGAGATACCGGTAGAACAAAAATTTTACTACTAGTAGTATTTGGACAAAGTCTGCACATTGAAGGAAGAATTCATTAATTTACAACAATATTAGGGTCCGACCCTTCTTGATTTTATCACTAGGAGGATTCAGAGTAATAAGCTCTCCCAGATCTACAGTTCAATAGATCACAGGAGTTCCTGGACGATATTGCCTGAATATGTTTTCTCTTCCTTCAAGTAATCTTTTATTTTGGCTTTTTATAAAGGCACTGCATATTTTTATCAGGGCTAGCCCATTTGTAACTTTGTATTATTTACAAGTTTGCCATTGAAAAAATTTATTAGGGCTATCCCACTCTTTGGTATAAAAGTCACTTTTTTTTTCCTTTCTATTTTTTTCCTCTTCTTCTTCCTCAACCCATCCAATAATAAGAAGAATAAGAAGAAGAACAACAACAACAACAACAACAACAAAAATGTTAAATCCTAATATTGTGGAAACCCTAATATTGTTATCCCTAATTTTTTTCTCATTTTCAATTTCGATGGCACCCAAAGGCTCCTCATAATATACAAATCCCTAATATGGGAGGAAATCCCAATATTGTTGTTCAACTAGTGCAAACAAGGACTGTCCAATTTTCTGGCAGTCCAACAAACTGAATGGACTGCCAGAAAACTGGGCAGTCCTAAGTCACAGCATGTGAAACAAAGGACTGCCCAATTTTCTGGCAGTCCAACAAACTGAATGGACTGCCAGAAAACTGGACAGTCCAAAGTCACAGCATGTGAAACAAAGGACTGCCCAATTTTCTGACAGTCCTACATACAGCAAGGACTGCCATAAAACTGGGCAGTCCTAAGTCACAGCATGTGAAACAAAGGACTGCCCAATTTTCTGGCAGTCCAACAAACTGAATGGACTGCCAGAAAACTGGACAGTCCTAAGTCACAACATGTGAAACAAAGGACTGCCTATTTTTCTGGCAGTCCTTACTTTATGTAGTACTGTCCAATTTTATGGCAGTCCTGAATACAGTAAGGACTGCCAGAAAAATGGACAGTCCTTTGTTTCACATGTTGTGACTTAGGACTGCCCAGTTTTCTAGCAGTCCATTCAGTTTGTAGGACTGCCAGAAAATTAGGCAGTCCTGGTCGACGCACAGTTTTGTCGTTCGTGCATACTTGTGTTTAATTTAAATGAGTAATTTTCCACTCCAAATGTAATTTAATTCAAATGGGCTACAGACAATTGAAATAAACAATATAATGGATGCTTGAATTTTTCAATTTAATTTCTAAGGTTTTGGAAACAAATAGAGAAAGAATTTGGGTGCCATCGATCTTCTTGAGAAGAAAATTTGGAAGAGAAAAGGAAGAAGAAGAGAAAATTTCTAGGGTGGAAGAAATTTCTAGGAATTTTTAAATTAACTTCTTGCTTGGGGATGGAAAAATGGTGGAGGAGAAGAGGAAGAAGAAGAAGAGAGGAGTTAGGGTTTAGGAAGAGAGAGAAAAAATTTTACAAATGAGAGAAAAATTTTGGATTTAGGAGAATTTTACTTTGAGACAGCCCTCTGATCAAATAAATGGGCTGTCCTGAGTAAAACCCAAAAAAAATTGGGGATCAAAAAGGACAGTGCCTTTATAAAAAGCCTTTATTTTGGCGTTAGCCCTAATTTTAGAAGTTTGTTCTCTTTTTGTCTTCTACTCCACATGTATTTTTGTTTAGTTCAGTTCATGTCACCTTTTCTGATCATATATAGTAGCCTAGCCATATAAGTAGCCAACCTCCATTTTGTATACTAGCTTTATGATCATTATTTTTTTTTAGCTTCATCATCATCATCATCATATATATATATATATTTTTTTCTTTTTTTTTTCATCATATATATATATATATATATATATATATATATATATATATATATGTATATATATATTTATTTATTTATAAAATATATATATATATATATATATATATATATATATATATATATATATATATATATATATATATGGAAGCGGATAAAAAGTTTTCTTTAGAAAATCTCCTAAAAATTCTCCTCACTCTAATCCGTAATTTAATGTTAATATTAATGTTAATATTAATGTTAATATTAATGTTAATGTTAATATTAACATTAAATACTAAAATTAACATTAAACTTAACATTAAAATTAATATTAACATTAACATTAACATTAATATAAAACAATAAAAAATTAATATTAACATTAATATTAATATTAACATTAATATTACGAATTAGAGTGAGGGGAATTTTTAGGGGATTTTCTAAGGGGGGCTTTTGATCCGCTCCCTATATATATATATATATATATATATATATATATATATATATATATATATATATATATATATATATATATATATATATATGTGATGACTAGCCATATAGTAGCCTAGCCATATAAGTAGCCAACTCCAACAGGCACCAGATCGTCGCAGCCGCCGGGATCTGGGTCTTATGGAAGAATAGGAACAAGCACAGATACGAAGGCCGCTTATTCAACTCCCCACAACTGTACAGAGAAGTCGGCAGACAAATTTGCAAGGTCAACATTCGTGGTTCTCGTGCCGCGGCCTCACGCTAGCGGTAGTGGAATTTTTCTCTGGCACAGAGGTTTTTGGTCTGGTTCAGTTAGCCCCTGTCACTGACCGACTTTTTGTTTTTGGGGTCTTTCCGCACGACTCGCGCCGTCTTGTATAGGTTTCGGCATTTTGTGCCTTATACATTAATAAAGTGACGCTTTTGGATTTATATATATATATATATATATATATATATATATATATATATATATATATATATATATATATATAATCACTTGAGTGACATTAGTTATCATTTTCGTATATATATATTGTGCTCATTCTTGTGTGTATATATATATGTGATCACTTGAGTGACATTAATTATCATTTTCGTATATATAATGTGCTCATTTTTGTATATTTTTCTTACTTGCATGGAATGAAATATTGAATTGCTATTCTTGTGTGTGTGTATATATATATATACACAAAATATATATATATATATATATATATATATATATATATATATATATATATATATATGTGTGTGTGTGTGTGTGTGTGTGTGTGTGTATATATATATGAATTGCTATTCTTGTGTGTGTGTGTGTATATATATATATATAAAATATATATATATAAAATATATATATATATTTATATATGTGTGTGTATATATATATATATAATATATATATATATATATATATATATATATATATATATATATATAGGGAGCGGATCGGGAGCCCCGCCCGCGGAGCCCCGCCGAAGCCCCGTCTCCCCTTAGCCGTTGGATCGCGCGGGCGGGCGCGGGCCCCACGCGGGCCCCGCGCGATCCGACGGTGCAGGGGGGACGGGGCTTCGGCGGGGCCTTTGATCCGCTCCCTATATATATATATATATATATATATATATATATATATATATATATATATATATATATATATATATATATTATATATATATATATATGTGATCACTTGAGTGACATTAATTATCATTTTCGTATATATATTGTGCTCATTCTTGTATATTTTTCTTACTTGCATGGAATGAGATATTGAGGATGTCCATGTACTCCATATTGCATGCAGGCCTTGTACCATTCTTGTATTTGGATGTGACAATTTATCGAATAAAATATAGAGTTCAAAAAAATAGAAGTTGGAGCGTTGTTCTTTGTCGTGCATATACATTCAAAGGAGTAAGATTGAACTTATCATTATTCATATTAAAAGGTACTTTAAGAATCAACCGCCAAATTCAAAAGTTTGCATCCCATCAAGATGGATTTGCGTAATTCTTTATGGACCGGGATTATGCGAAAAGCTTTCAGAATGTTCTAGAAGATGGTAGGATCCACCAGAATGCTCGAAAATCTCCCAAAAGACTCGAGATCTTCCCAGAAGGCCCTTTCTAGATGGCCATGATCTTTTTGGATAGACTAGATACGTCTTTGTAGTTATCTAGATTTAGAATTTTTTGGAATATTCTATTTCCAGAAATTTTTTATAAGCCCTATGAGACCTTATAAATAAGTGAGAGGCTCATTTGTTCCTAACCACCTAAAACTTGTAACCTCTCTTTAGTAAAGTGGAGTTTTAATCTTCCAATCTCTCTCTTTTGCTCCACGTTGTTCTCATATTCCCCTTAGCTATCTAGCTAAGCGTTTGAGGAGGCTAGCACGGTTCTTCGAGTAGGAAGCTTATGCGCAGCAGAGTTTAAGTGTAGGCAAAATACTGTCCGTGATAAGTGGTATCAGTACGAAGGTCGGCTGGTGCCATGTCGACATCCGAGAATTTCTAAGAGGGGCCTACATCGTCTTATGAAGGGTACGCCAAGACGCACAAGAAGGACAAGAGCTAGGAGCATATGATGGAGCGTAGCCTTGCCGATCTTACCGAGCGCATTGGGGTTTTGGAGACGGGTTTGAGGGACATGGGAATGCGCATGGGCTCCGTGGAGCAAAGCAACACGATACTAGAAAGTCCTACGATGGGTTGGAGAGTGACATCACTTCATCTATTACAGCCTTTCAGGAGCAATTTCAAGAGATCCGATCTGCACTTGAGAAGGAGCTTAAGGGACATCATGCGGAGATTGAGGACTTTCGCAAGAAGGTCCAAGGCTACGAGGACCTAAAGACCATGATCGAGTGTTGCAGAGAACTCAAGACAAAAGTTGCAATCTTTGAAAAGGTCGTTGCGAATTGAGGACCTTCGAGTAGGGAGGCACTGAAGAGAAGGAAGATCCCCGAGCCAAAATCCTTCAGCGAGAAGCGAGATGCCAAAATAGTTGAAAATTTTTTGTGGATCGTGGAGCGATACTTCAAGGCGCTGCATATCAATGAAGATGTCGAGAAGGTAGATATTGTTTTACTTTATCTCACCGACGATGTTATGTTGTGGTTGCGTCGAAGGTGCATGGAAGCCATAAAGGATTTGTGTTTGATAGAGACTTGGAAGGATCTCAAGAAGGAGATCAAGTCTCAGTTCTATCCGGAGAATATAGAGTTTGCAGCGTGGTGGAGCTTGCGACAAATCAAGCATACTGGGGCGATCAAGGAGTATATTGTAGAGTTTAAACGCTTGATGCTCGCAATATCTAACATAGACGAGGATGATTGCTTATTCTTCTTCTTCGATGGACTCAAACCATGGACAGCTCGAATTGTAGCGACAGAGGGTGCAAGATTTGAACACCGCCATGACAGCAGCCGAGAGGCTCGTCGAGTACATGTGGAAAGACATCGATGCCAAGGCTAAGCCAAAGCCCACCAAAGAGAATGGTGGATGAAAGCGGGAGAGATCTCCTAAGGAGAGTCCGTCTGAAGGAAAGAAGCACGAGAAGGCCCAACCCAAGCTAGTAGTTTCGTGCTTCATATATGGAAAAAATTACTTAACTCGGGATTATCTGATGAGGAGCATGTGTGTGAATATCGTCCGAAGCGAGGAGGTGGAGGATGAGGAGTACGAAGTGGGAACGCACATGAGAGCATTGCGCTTACTTAACACCATCAAGAACAAGTTTGTTGTGTCGAAGACTCCTAACAGGGAGCTCATGTATGTTGACATGAAGGTCAATGGAATGAGCAAACGGTCGTTGGTTGACATGGACGCCACTTAGACGTAGAGGTTTGTCACTTGGGTCTACCTTTGGAGGAAGATTCGAGCAAGATGAAGGTTGTCAATGCGATGGAGCGCCCTGTATAGGGGGTAGTCAAGAAAGTCCGCATAGCGATGGAAAATTAGTCGGGTGTTGCCAGTTTCACTGTTACATCGCTGGATGACTTCAAGATGATACTCGACATGAATTTTCTTATCGCGGTGAAGGCGATTTTGATGCCACATTTTGGAGTCGTCGATTTCATGGAGGAAGGCTAATCGTACATGGTAAAAGTTGCACGAGGCAAGCCTTCAAAAGAAAAAGTTATCTCTGCCGCTCAACTCAAGAAGGATAGCCAAAAGGAGACGACATACCTAGCAGTGCTCGAAATGAAGGAGGGCTTTGAGGAGGAAGGCCTTCCACGCGAGACCAATGGTGTTGCAAAGGGACATCCCGATGGGTCACTTCCGCAAAGGAAAGTGTATCGTGCTACCAAGCCGGGCAAATGTGGAGGAGTATGTTGTGGACAGTGCAGAGGCAGAGGCGACGAGGTGGAGGGCTCACGCAAAGAGTACTCAGGTCAAAGCTCGTTGGGGATATTCGGGTAGACAGAGTTACAATGGGACTCGCATGCGTGGAGGTATGGAGAACCATGTGCAGTCACGAGATGGAGTGGATCGACGACTTGATAGCCGGCACGAGCCTTTTTCTATGCCGAGGAAGGCACGGACCATGGCCAAAGATGGTATGGCAAACCAGAAGATGGTTAAGTCTGGAAAGTGCGCATGAGAGGCACAAAGAAGTACGACGCGCAGCAACCATGCCTACGGGAGTGGATGTCATTCCAAGACTTGGTGAACCCGTCGACGAGGTCGTCGGCGAAACAGGTGGGACAGAATGTCACAAAAGTTTGCGTCCTACCGAGACGGATTTGCGTAACCCTCAGTTCACCAGGGTTATGCGGGAAGCTTCCAGAATGTTCTAGAAGATTGTTGAATCCTCCAGAATGCTCGAAAATCTTTCAGAAGACTCAAGATCTTCCCAGAAGGCTCATGATCTTTCAAGATGGCTTATGATCTTTCTGGATAGACTAGAAGCTTCTTTGTAGTTATCTAAATATAGAATAATCCCTGCAATATTCTGTTTTTAGAAGTTTCTTGTAAGCGCTATGAGGCTGTATAAATAAGTAGGAGCCTCATTTGTTTCTCACCACCCAAAAGTTGTAATCTCTCTCTGATATAGTGAAATTTTAATCTTCTATTCTCTCTCTCTCTCTCTTTGCTCCACGTTGTTCTCATATTCACCTTAGCGATCTAGCTAAACATTTGGGAAGGATGGCATGGGTCTTCGAGTAGGAAGTTTGTGTGCCTTACGGGTCGAAATGTAGGCAAAAATACTAAGTCCGTGACACAACGCTCTATTGATTTTAGTACTGGTTTGTGAAATTGTCATGTGATGATTACTCAAAGTAAATGAAAAGAAATTGTATGGTACATTAATTTAGAAAACAACAAAGCATGCATATTCCATGACTTGAATTTGTTAGTAATGTACCTCCATGACAGAAACAACTTTGGAATCATCCTTTGTGATGCCCTTTACGCTGGAACCCGTTATCTGTGTTTCTATTGCATTCAACTGCTTGAATATCTCCCTAAACAACTTCATCTGCTCTTTGCCTCTTTCCGTGTCTCTCTGAATTGGAATGTGTTCATCCTCAAGCTGCTTCAGATGACGTTTAAGCTGTTCAAACTCAATCTGACATGTAGCAGTACTACTCCCCGTAGTAGGATCACCATATCTAGGACGACCAATCCTCCCAGACGGCATCGAGAAATTTCTTCCATGATGTAGGAAATAACTTTTACTAGGTCTGCTGAGCTTGCTCCCACGGTGAGTACTAGTCGCGAATGCATTGCTCGACCGGTCATCATTTCCAAAAATATGCTTAACAGTTTCTTCCGGAACTAAGTTGAACATCTCAGTAGTCGCATACTTGGTTTTCGGGAGGATCTCTGCCAACTCTTTCTCACATGGTCCTCCAGTGCTACCTTCTTCTTTGTGGCATTCGGGAACTTCATATATGTCATGAGCACCAGGAGAATGGACCGGCTTCCCATTTGACTCGGATTCCGAGCACGAACTATGAGTATAATCCAACTGATCATGTTGCATCTCCAGTACTATATTCCTTGAGCCTGCAGACTTGGATGATGTCTCTAGACCTGCTGCCTCATCAAACTTCCTCCTTGTTCCTAGTGTTAGTAAATTACAGGAGCTTCCACCACTAATAAATGGCCGGCTAACAAATTCTCTACATTCCACGGTTTTAGCTTTTTCTGCTTGAATAATAGATGGTTTTTTTCTTTTTTTTGGTAAGTTCACTACAACTTTCCAAGTCACATGATACATGGTACTTCTGACTGACTTCCCTCCAGATTGACCTTCTTCGAGGATGTAGAAGATTATTATCCTCATAATTACTGCTGAGATCCATCTCGAAGCACAGCTTCTCAGCAGATACAAGAGAAGGAGAGGAGAAGTTTCTTCTAATGGAGCGATGAAATCTTGAATTATTATCCCGGGGGACAATATTTGTCCCCCTGAACGATTGGCTGTTATATATTCCCATTTCTCTAACATCCGGAATTTTGACGCCCATACTGGAAAGTTTCTGTTTATAAGCCTCCAGTTGGCACTGAAGGGTTGTGACCTCCATTTCCTTCTGTAAAGTAACTTCTTTGAGAATGGTCAGGCACTCTTCGGCATGCTGCATCTTCTCCTCAGCTATTCTCTTGTATTGGCATGCTTCCATCTTCTCCGCAGCCTTCTCCCTTTGGAGACGAAGAATCATGGACAAAGC
Organism: Iris pallida; assembly: GCA_029216955.1. Taxonomy (NCBI): domain Eukaryota; kingdom Viridiplantae; phylum Streptophyta; class Magnoliopsida; order Asparagales; family Iridaceae; genus Iris; species Iris pallida. Next base: position 8,736,896 of record JANAVB010012999.1, on the reverse strand, counting down.
TTCGGTCGCCGCAGTTGCTGAAGCTTCTCTCTCCTCCTCTAGCTCGGCATAGAGCTTCGTCATGACAATATATTGATTGGCAAGGGCATCTTTTAAACAAAAGAAGTGAGCATCATCCATGTCTCCCTTCCAGAACACCTACAACTAGAGTTAAAAACCAACAACTTAATAAGCAGACAAGTATGTGCCAAACTACGTACATGAATAAGTATTGCAAGTATAGAACACTAAAAATTACTTTAAGCTAGCAAGTATCACTTGACTATTCAAAATTATGCAAGTAGGAGTGTCTAACGAAATAAAATGCCACGCCATTAGAGAAATTGGCATCATAAATACAGTTGTAGCTAGGAATATGATAGACTGTTTATACTGATAAAAACATGCAGTTCTCAAGGGGTGGCATTTGGGGTTCTTCATGGTATAATTGATTAATTAGTTAGTTTCAGATTCTGCAACATAAAACTGTTGGGAAAGAAACGCGAAAACCTTTTTCCAAACTAGAGAGTACCTGCGAGAGAACCGAGCAAAACAACGCACGAACCAAAACACCAAAACAAACCACGCAGACAGAGAGAATTTTCGACGTGGAAAACCCTTGCGAGAAAAACCACGGGACGATCGGAGTCCAACCGTCAGAAGCCTTCACTAATGAAATAAAGGAGTACACCCTCTACAAACTTCTCCCGATCCAAATCGGATTCCCACAACACTTAGAAGCAAGAATAATGATTACAAGGCTACGAAGAACAAGGACGACGAGTAGATAATACCCGAACACGATCCTCCTTCGAAAATGGCCTTCAATCCTCCTTCTTCTCTCCCAAAGTTGCAATGACACTCTTGCCTCTTTTCTCTTCTTGTTCTTCAATGCTGTATTGTTATAATTAGGGTTAGGAATAACCATGTATAAATCTCCTAATCCGTAGCAAAACCTGGACCGTAGGATACGATCCAATGGTGATTAAACATCCTGAAAAACGCTTCAGCCCCGACGACACAGAGTTCAGCCAGAACTCTGTCCTGGGACAGAGTTCGGTCAGAACTCTGTGTCTGACAACCAGCAAGGTTATGGAACCAGACACAGAGTTTGGCCAGAACTCTGTGTCTGGCATCCATCAAGGTTATGGAACCAGAACACAGAGTTCGGCCAGAACTCTGTGTCTGACAACCAGCAAGGTTATGGAACCAGAACACAGAATTTGGCCAGAACTCTGTGTCTGGCATCCATCAAGGTTATGGAACCAGAACACAGAGTTCGGCCAGAACTCTCCCCTGGGACAGAGTTCGGCCCGAACTCTGTCCCTCTCTCCAGCAGCTCCTCTGGCAGCTCCCGAGGATCTCCGTCATATCCGTATGGTCTCGTCACCTCCCCGAGCTTCTCTGACAGACAGACGGTGCTCGTCGCACTCAGGGGTCTTCTCCACATAGTTTGGGAACCCCACCCACTCCAACAAATCTCCCCTTCACAACTAGGTGGAGGAGGTCATCATTCCGACGATCTGCCTGCAGTACTCAAATTTTTTCCTCGGTAGAACCTTCGTGAGCATGTCCGCTCCATTGTCATCAGTAGAACCTTCTCAAGCGCCGCGTCCTTCTTCTCAACCACATCCCGTATCCAATGATACCGAGTCTCGATGTGCTTAGACCGACTATAAAATATCTGGTTCTTCACAAGGTGAATAGCACTCTGACTGTCGCAAAGCAAAAGTATACTGCTCTTGCTTCAGCCCCATGCAACAACTTCTTCATCTACAGCAGCTCCTTGCAAGCCTCCGTCACCGCAATGTATTCCGCCTCCGTCATCGACAAGGCAACACACTTCTGCAACCGCAACTGCCACGATACCGCTCCTTCGACAAACATCATCACATAGCCCAAAGTCGATCGTCTCGTGTCTACATCTCCAGCCATATCAGCGTCGGTATACCCAACCAGCTTCGGCTCGTCACCACCAAAAGAAAGTCTCCAATCGACAGTGCCCTGAAGGTATCGTAGAATCCACTTGACCGTACTCTAATGTACCCTTCCAGGATTTGAAAGATACATGCTAACTGTGCCAACTACGTGTGCGATATCTGGCCTCGTACAACCATAGCATACATAAGGCTCCCTAAAGCTGAAGCATATGGAACCCGCTCTATATCTTCCTTTTTGTCCTCGGTAGATGGACACTGTCCTCAGTAAACTTAAAGTGAGCCGCAAGTGGGGCAACTCACTTTCTTCGACCTGTCCATACCGAAAGCTGAAGTATCCGGTGAATGTACTTCTTTTGGGACAAATATAGCAGCTTGGACTCTCTCTCTCGGCTGATCTCTATCCCACGAATAGTCTTCGTTCTGCCCAAATCCTTCATAGAGAAGGCCGTGCCCAGTTGGCTTCAACTCCGCTATCCTAGTGGTATTCTGACCCACTAATAGCATGTCATCAACATAGAGCAATAAAATAATGAAATCATCCTCGGTAAAATACCTCACAAATATACAGTGATCCGATATCGTCCTTGCATAACCATGCTCTCCCATAAACGACTCGAACTTCCTGTACCACTGTCTCGGAGCCTGCTTCAGACCATACAAGCTCTTCCTCAACCGGCAGACCAAATATGACTTGCCCTTCTCACAGAATCCATCTAGCTGCTCCATGTATAACTCCTCCTCAAGATCACCGTGAAGGAATGTCGTCTTCACGTCCATCTGCTCGACCTCCAAGTCGAGACTGGCTGCTAATGCTAGCACCACCCGAATAGACGACTGCTTGACGACTGGCAAAAGATCTCATCATAATCTACGCCTTTCCGCTGACCGAAGCCTTTAACTATCAACCTTGCTTTGTATCGAGGGCGAGTAGTATCATCCATCTGCTTCACTAAACACCCATCGATTCTTCAAAGCCTTTTGCCCTTTGGCAACCGCATCAGCTCATAAGTAGAATTGGCGTGCAAGGAACTCACTCCTACATAGCCTCCATCCACCCTATCTGTGTTCGTCTTCCATAGCCTCTGTAAAAACTTTTGGGCTCTCCTCGTCAGTCAATAGTACATACCACCGATGAGTATCTCGTAGATGGTCGACGCTCTGTCGCTCATTCTCAGTGGAGCCACTGGTGCTGGGTATACCAACAGCCTCCTCTCTTCAGGAACTTCCTCCCTGGCATGCTCATCCTTCTGAGGAACACCCTGACCACCATTAGCAGGTTGATGATCAAGGTTGGGAGCAGCTCCATGTACTGGCTCCCCCATAATTGGATCCTCTTCGATGTCCTCTGGAAACTACTTGAAGCAAAATGACTCTAACTCGGGCAATTCCTCAGCCTCAGAAGGCGTCTCGAAATCTTGAGTGTTGGTCATGGTCTGATCCTCGACGAATACCACGTCCCTGCTTCTGTAGATCTTTCTTTCTACCAGGTCGTAGAGTCTATAACCAAACTTATCCCGACTGTAGCCGACAAAGACGCATCGCCTGGTCTTCGGCTCAAGTTTAGACCTCTCATCCTTCAATACATGCACGAAGGCCTTACAGCCAAACACTCGCAGGTGATGTATGACGGCTCTTTGCCATACCATACTTTGTCAGGCATATCACCCTATAAAGGAGCACTAGGAGATAAATTAATAACATAAGCAGCTGTGAGAAGGGCCTCATCCCAATAACTGTCCGACAAGTTTCTTCTGACAACAAACACCGTACCTTCTCTATCAGTGTCCTGTTCATGCGCTCCGCTACACCATTGAGCTGAGGTATCTTGGCCAGAGTCTTCTGGTGTCGTATCCCCTGCTCTCTGTAATAAGCATCAAAGGGACCAATGTATTCGCCGCCGTTGTCGGACTGACAACAATAACTTCTTGCCGTCTCTCTTTCAACAGATGCCTGAAACTCTTTGAAAGTAGGCAGCACCTGATCCTTGGTCTTTAAGGCTAGACCAAAATCTTCTGGAACAGTTATCAATAAAAGTTACAAAGTAAGAAGTACCACCAATAGATTTACCTTTATAGGACCGCAGACATCCGAGTGAATCAACTCGAGCAACGTCGACTTTTGAACTGGGTGACTTTAGAAAGATACCCTATTTGCTTTCCAGCTAAACAGTATATGCACTTATCCAACTTTGTATACTTAATCCCTGGAATCACTTTTTTGTTCACCAAGTAGCTCATCCCCTTCTCGCTGATATGGCCGAGTCGCCTGTGCCACAACTCGGTAGACGCATCACTGACGACGTTCACCTCCTGTGCCCCTGTGCGCTCCCCTCCATATAGTAGAGACCGGACTTCTTGCTTCCTCTGGCAATCACCATCGAACCTCTGGAAATCTTTCACTGACTATTCCCGAAGAGACTGAAGAATCCCTCGTCATCCAATTTTTCAACCGATACCAGGTTAAAACGGATATCAGGGACATGATGAACATCTTTGAGAACAAGAACTGCATCCGTCTTCGTTCTCAAATACATATCTCCAACGGCAACCACTTTCAACACATTTCCATTGCCCATCTTCAATACTCCACAGTCGTCTGTCGTGTAAGTGGCAAATAGTGTCCTGTTGTGAGATACGTGCGCCGAAGCTCCTGAGTCCACCAGCCAAGAATTGTCATCGCAGGCGAGATTTGTAATAATCTTATCACCTATGACGATCACATTGCCTCCATGCATCGAGGCCACCGCTGTAGTGTTCTCATCTTGCTTTCCTTGTCGCCCTTATTCTCTCTCTTCCAAACGAAACAGTTCCACTTGATGTGGCCCTTCTCGCCACAGTGGTAACACTCTGAGTCCTCGTAACGACCCTTGGACTTCTTCCTGCTCTTGTCTCTGCCACCACCTGGACCCTTGCTTTTGCCCCTTCTACAGCTCTCTGAAACTAATGTCTCTGAGTGGTAGGATGTGGATGAAGTGCCCTGAGAACGTCTCCGCATCTCTTCATTCACCCCGCTCTTGGTAAACTCCAGACTGACCATGCCCTCTGGAGAAGAAGCGACCATAGATACTCGTACGGTCTCCTACGAGTCTGCAATATACACAGCAGCCACAGTCCTTGAACCTCGTCGTCGAACTTGACTCTCATTGAAGATAGCTGGTCAACCACACCCTGGAAATCACTCAAGTGATCTGTAATAGACGTTCGTCTTTGTACCGTAGACCCATCATCGTCCGGATCAGGAACAACTTTTTTTCGATCTTCTTCACGTACAAAAATTCCAGCTTATCCTATAACATCTTCGCGTGCTCAATATTGGCAACGTGGTTGTACACGTTCTCGTCAATGAACTGCCTGATATATTCGTACACTTGTATATGCTCGAATTTCAGTCCTCCTCGGATTTATCACTGGGCTTCTGGGATACAAATACGGGCAGTTGTAGTTTCTTGACAAACAGTAAATCTTTTATCTTACGTCGCCAATAGTGATAGTTGGTGTCGTTGAGGTTCACCATGTGCACCGACTTCGCGTCCATCTCTCCTCTCTAGTTTTTCTGTCAACTCCTGACACCCTTATGAATTTTAGAACCTGGATTTGATACCACTTTGTTGGGAAGAAACGCGGAAACCTTTTCCCAAACTAGAGAGTATCTGCGAGAGAACCAAGCAAAACAATGCACGAACCAAAACACCAAAACAATCCAGGCAGACACAGACAATTTTTGACGTGGAAAACCCTTACAGGAAAACCACGGGACGATCGGAGTCCAACCTTGAGAAGCCTTCACTAATAAAATAAAGGAGTACACCCTCTACAAACTTCTTCCGATCCAAATCGGATTCCACAACACTTAGAAGCAAGAATAATGATTACAAGGCTACAAAGAACAAGGACGACAAGTAGATATTACCCGAACATGATCCTCCTTCGAAAATGGACTTCAGTCCTCCTTCTTATCTCCCAAAGTTGCAATGGCACTCCTGCATCTTTTCTCTCTTGTTCTTCAATATTGTATTATTATAATTAGGGTTAGGAATAACCATGTATAAACCCCCTAATCCGCAGCAAAACTTGGACCGTAGGATACAATCCAATGTGATTAAACACCCTGAAAAATGCTTCAGCCTTGACGACACAGAGTTCGGCTAGAACTCTGTGTCTGGCAACCAGCAAGGTTTTGGAACCAAAACACAGAGTTCGGCCAGAACTCTCCCCTGGGGCAGAGTTCAGCCTGAACTCTGCCCCCTCTCTCCAGCAGCTCCTCTGGTAGCTCCTGAGGATCTCCGTCATCTCCGACTGGCCTCGTCACCTCCCCGAGCTTCTTTGACACACAGACGCGCTCGTCGCACTCCGGGGTCTTCTCCATATAGGTTGGGAACCCCACCCACTCCAACAAAAACTTTTCAGTTTATTTGTGTTGATTTAACTCCTCTAATAATTCGGTAAGATTAGTTCCTTAGGTTTAGTTTTACTTCTAAGATTCCTAACATAGAGGAGAATTTTTAAGCAGATTCTAAATTTGATTGGTTAAAGTTTTTTTTTTAATTATTAGAAAGGATTATTTTGTATAGGGGTACCAAGTTTAGTACCTAATTAGACTTTAGGTACTCGAACATTGAACATTCGTCTAAAAGACTCATTTAGTCACTGAAAGTCCAATTTCGTCACTAAAATGTGTCACTAAAAAGATCGAGTATCCAAAATCCAAAACGGACAAACCTGTTAGAGGATCATACCAATTACAAGTTCAAGATTTGAACTTATCAATTCAAACCTCCAACTCATCCATATCAATTATTATGGATAATGAGGATATTTCTTCATTATATTATTGTTATCTTAGATTATTTTGTTCTATCTTTATTGTTACTCAATTTCTATAAATAAGAAGGTTATCAATGTAATCTGTGTGGTTGAGGTTTTTAACCCACCTCCAGATGTTGATTATGAGATTTATTTTCATCTACCTATTTTTCCATTTTTGATTTTTCTTCTTGACCCAGTACCCAAAGTCTAATTAGGTCATAAATCTGGTACCCTTATACAAAATAATTCTATTTGAAGCCAGTAAATCTGTTAATATATAGAAGGAAACCAAGGTAGCTTTTTTTCTTTATTGTTCTTCCTCTAAAATTTGATTAGAGGTTCAAGAGATCTTCATGTTTAGAAAAATCGTTCCATAATCTTTGTTATAAGAGAAAAGTCGGACTTGGCATTCGGTTCACATTTAAAGCAAAGTTCTTCTTAAATGAGGTTTTGAAGGTTTATCTAATGAGTGAGATCATAATGTTGACTATCTTGGGTGTTAGGAATGCCACTAGCCTCCATATGAGATGTATTGAACTTGGTAAATATAATTTTGTGGAAGAAGAAACAATAGCCATCTCAAATAGGGATTCTAAAATTGAGTTTCTATCTACTTGGCATTATAATTAAGAAATTTTTATCCTAGTTGGTAGAATTTCTACATAGAAATTGCACACACAAAAATATTCTCTAATGGTTCTTTATTTCTATCCTATGTGACAAATAAAAAAATCAATTTAATAATGTGGGATCCAATATTAATTTGTATGGGAGATGGAAAATTATATAGCCATCATAGAAACTCTCCATCCTATATCACCACCACATAGGATAAAAATTAGAATAGAGATTATGGTTGGAAAAAGTTTCTTTTCTTTTCCTTCTAAAATGGATTTCTACCACAGAAATAGGGAAGATAGAAACCCCCATTGGAGATGGCCTTACAAGATTAATGTATACATTGGAAGATAAAGCTGCAATCGGAAGATGCAGGGTCTTCTTGAAGATGAAATTAAAGTCATCTTTCATGTCAAATGAAACTTGATAAGAAACAAAGAACACTTTGAAACTATATAGAGCATCTCCAACCCTATTGTGAATTTGGAAAAAAGTTGTTGCCATATAGGAAAGGAAAATTTTTATTTGAAAAGTCCTTCTCCAATGCAAATGTCAAATTAATAAATTATGAAGGTGACATGGTAAAGATATTGTGAAGTTGGTTGTCTAGTTCTAGGCAATGCACTTGACAATGATCTTACCTCTACATCATCAATTATGAATAAAAATATTTCTTAAAAAGAAAGAAGAGGAGAAGTTGTCTTGAAAATTGGAAAAAATACTTTATATTATTTTATAGTTCTTTTGCATTGGAGAAGACTTTTTTAGCTCATTGTCTTTTGTGAATATAATCTTGCCACCTATGAAAGACATTATCTTGTGTCTCATGCCTAATAAGAATTACAACAAATAATAAGACAATAGGGTTGGAGATGCTCTAAGGGGCTCCTTGGCAAACCTAAAGGCAAGCTTGTTCACTCTACTATTATTGCTTATCAAGTGAGATTGGTTTGAGGTGGTTGAAGTCATTGGTTAACTGACTAGAGGAAGAAGTTGTGTTCCATCTATGATATAAGTGACCTGGACTGTTCAACAATGTTTAGTTGTGTATGAAAGTTTATTCTTGTTAATTCACTATTTGGAGTGAAAAAAATATATGTTATTTATCCTCTAGCTAAATCTGAAGAACAAAACTTTATAATCCTATTCTTATAGTTGAAGATCAATTTATTGGACTAGGCCCCATGTTTTTTTACCTTTACAATAATTTTTTTTCCATGTAAAGATATCACATACTCTCGTACCTCTGAAGTGGTCATGGTTATACAATGGAGATAACCAACATACAGATGATTAGCTTATACCAACAACTTGATGATTAAAAACATAGAACGTAAGCAAGCCCATCTAAAAAAATATGATATTTAGTAATAGGGTCTATATATATATTATATATATATATATATATATATATATATATATATATATATATATATATAGTGCAAAAAACCCCTCGTTAAATATACGCCTTTTGCGTACAAAGACCTTTTAGAATTTTTTGGCAGTTTGCCCCTCCTTAGATTACAAATGCGCGCGATTAGGCCCCTCCAGCCAAAATTTAAAAATTTTATACCTAAAATTCCCTACCCCTCTAACTCCCCCCCGGGCGACGGCGGCTCCGGCAAGCCCCCAGCCCCCTGATCCCCTCCCCTCGCCGGCGAGCCCCCAGCCCCCCACCGACACCCCCGATTCCCCCCTCGTCGGCGAGCCCCTAGCCCCACCCTCCTCGCCGACGAGCGCCCCCCGACCCCCCCTGTCGACCCCCCACCCCCCTCCTCCTCCCTCGCCGGTCCCGACCCCCCTCCTCCCTCGTCGGCGAGCGCACACCCCTGCTCCTCCTCGCCGGCGAGTGCCCCCCCGATTGTAGCTCCCCTTCCCAGAAATGTTTGAAATTATATTTATTTATTTATTAATTTAAATTGTGACTTTTTAAAAAAATTTATTTTTATAAATAATTATTTAGTTAATACGATACATGACTTTAGACATGGTTGAGTTTTTAAGTACCTGACGATTAGGAACCATGGCACGGATAGTACATTGGCGTGCCTTGACTAGTGTATTATCCATGCCAAGGAAGACCCAGCCATAGGTGTGCTCTAACTAGGAAAACCAAGCTAAGTTGCGACTTAACTCCTAGAAATAGTTAAATTGTTATTTATTTATGTTAAATATTAGGAGACCTGGTTGTACAAAATCAGTCTGGACTGGACTCGAACCAAGTCCAAGCCCATGTAATGATGCAGTGTGACCAAAGACGTCGGCGTCGATGTATTTTGTGTGTAAGTCATATTTTACCTTAATGCCCTATTAAAGATATTTTATGAATAATTATTATGTATATGTATTAATACATTAAGGATATTATTAGTAATTTATGGAAATGATAATTATGGACAGAATACTCTCTTAGTTGTCCTTATGCATGTTAAGGTTTTTAGACTGCATATTTTGTAGGTAGATTTATTATAGATTTTTCTCCATTACTATCATTATTAATTCATATTGTATTTTAGATTATTTCTGATTATGTACAACTATATACATATGTGTATATATTACACTGTTGTTATTTTTATATGTAAACATTTCGTGTGGGTAATTCCATATGTGTATTGTATGTATATATAAATATATTATATATGTAGGTGTATGTACGTACACATATATATTAAATATGTGTATCTGAATTTATATATATATAAAATATATATGATATATATAAAAAGAGTTTTCTTTTAAATAGAAGAAAATAATTAACAAATAACCAAGCCCAGCCATTTCCACCCCCTTCCTCTTACAATACCAATTTTAGAAGACTATAATATGATCAGTGATGCTAAATATTAGTATTTCTGTTAGTTTTTTTAAGTGTTATGTATGAATTATTTGATATTGGTGCACGTAGTTGATTTCATGTATTTGGGTGAGCATGAAAATCATCTTTAAGATGTTTGTGGAATTGTGCCTTATTTAAGTAAGAGAAGAATAACATTGTAATAATGTTACAAATCGCAGATACTGAACTGTTGCACATTAACTGATTGGAGACTTGCTGAAAATAAAGCTACCGCCAATTAGGTTTGATGTTTGACCAGCTGCAACCAGGCTTAACTAATCCCATCCCTAGGCCAAGAACCCCCGACCCCTGTGAAACCGAAGCACACCGCTCAGTTCATATATACTTCGAGAGTGGGAGAGAACGGGAGTTGTAACCCTAACTCCATCCAACCAAACGGTGCCCTGCCTCTGGACGAGCCCTGGGCGATTTTCCCTTGGCCCTGCGTGCCGCTACATGCAGTCGCCGCCGGCCGAAAATGCTATGCGCGCGTGTGGAAGCAGCAGCAATATCAGTTGTAACAACCAACTTCGAGGTATGATCCCTCTCTCGATACTCCATTATTTTACGAACCAAAAATTGTTACGAGAGCCTACGTGACCCCCTCGAAAACTTGGTAAATAGGTTGGATTGTATCGAACCGATCTGTCCGATATATCGACACGAAGTCGAGAATAAATCTGTTTAAAAATAGAACCATAAGACAGTTCAACACCTTGACTTGGAAGACGGTTCTTGCACCAAACACTAGGAGTTTTCGAAAACCAACTTCCAACAGTGGAAGACAACATATACGAAAATAGTACCCAACTTACAGAACTTAATTTCGTTAATTATGTATAAAGTTCTTTGGTTGTAAAGTTAGGAGAAAAACTATTTTAAAAACTGGATTTTTATTGAAAAACTCTTCGATACGACGTGAGTCCCGCCAATCCGGATGACGTGGTTGCGAACCGAAGCCATCGAAAGGTGTGTAACGGCTTCGTGTGTGTGGGCTTTGGCGGAATTCAAATTGGTCGTGTGTACGCGACAAATTTGATGCGTATCCGTCAAAATTACCGTATCGACCACTTTGCACAAACTCCAATTACTTTGTGCACGCTTGTCAGATCGAGACGAAACTTGCGCTAACAGGACCATATCGTTTTTCTGGTCCTGTATGCCAAATTTGGTCCGATTCTGAGACAGTTGATTGGACCACCGTTTTGCGGGTCCCACGGTCCGACTCAACGGGAAATTTTATACACGGCCCACCGAAATCCAACTTTGGACATACGGTTGGATTTATATCGAAAAACTGGACCTGTTGACATATAATTTGATGACTTTAGAGATCGTTGACTTTGGCATGCTTTTTGGTGCAAAGGGTCCAACGGCGGACACCATTTTGACTCAAAATTACTGTTTTGCCCCTATGTCCAGAATTGGGCTTAAGGATAGGCAATCCTAGCAATTTGACTATTCTGAGAACGTTGGTACTGTTTATTTCAGCATTTGGAGATTTTTGCATGTGTTGACTGATTGTGGCTCACTGAGTGGTATAATATTATTGGTTTCTCCAGCTAAGGACCTCTGGCAAGTACACTTTCTGATTGCTTTTCGATTCATAGTAGTTGATACATTTCTTGTTTATATATATCTTGCTGTTTGTTGATATGCTCGTCACATGGAGTAGTCGGGAGGAGAAATATCTTAGTAGACATGTGGACTACCCAGAAATATCCTCCGTGTCTTTCGTGGAGAATAGCAGCTGCATACGACACGTACAGGGTGCCGGATTTACCCCCTAGCCGTTCACATGTCGAAATGGATATTTCACACCACATAGGTAGATGTCTTTTATTTATTTTTCCTTTTCTTCTCCACCGTGCCATGTCATCAGTACTTTCCAGTTTTTATATCACATATGTTATTTTTATGTCTTGTTAATTCTATTATGTTTTCGCATTGCCGTCGGTTTGTGTACTTATTCCATTTCTGACTGGAAACTATTATTTTTTATGTTAGCTGTGGCTTCACTTAGCTTGGGGAGATTCGGGTGTACATGCAGACAGAAACCTAGAAATAGATAGCAGTTGTATCATTTCATTAATTATAAAATCTTGTATTTCTTTAATTATAAATGTTGTAAATGTTGTAATAAATGTAAAAATGTGAATGAGCAGCAAATGTTATTTCTTGAGCATTTCTTGCGATCTTGACAGCATTCTACCGCCGACTCTGCGGCGTAGGCTGGCTTGGACACGTCTCGTATCCGAAAAGGGTGCGGGTCGTGACAAGTTTTTGTGGTGGCCCAAGCAGGTCAGTTTTTGCAAAAGATTGTGAACTCGTGATGGTACTTAAGTTAGTCGTACCATTGCGAGCCTGCGCCCAGGGAATGCTCATTCACAATTAGGATTAAAATAATTTAGGAGAATAACTATGACTAGGAGTCCTTGTTCAAATTGACCGTTGGGTAGTTAAGGTTATTAGATAGGCCATGCAATTTAGATAGCTTGCTAGATCCCTATAGGCACACTATTACTTTTGATATGACAATGTGATTCAATGTGAATATAATATTCACTTGGTATGTTAGGCTTGCCTAGAATTAAGGCGTTAATTTTGATAAATTGTTCAATTTTCTTATTTAGATATAAATCTTATATCATAAGTTAGAATTGCCTGTTTTAAATTCTATTTTGTTGTAAGGAACTAGTTTATAATTTCTGATTCTGTTGTTCATATACAAATCTCGAGGTAGAATTGGTTCAAAGTTTTCCCTCAGCCATTCGAAATATATGAAATAAAGATAGTAGGATGCCTATATAAGCAATAACACCTGGAAGGGATTTGATTTTCCCAAAACTCGAACTATTTGTGCCTTCTTTCCAAAAATCTGCCTACCTATATTTTGACTATCTTGACCAATACTGTTATTACAGCCTAGTTTTGCAAGCTTACTCATTTATCGAGCTTGATTCAAGACATATGTTTATTGGGGACGCCCGCTAACATATTGTCTAATCAGAATCATTGTATTACGGTCTGATCAACCATGATGCATTTGGTTCGCTTTTCATCTAATTACACTACGTGGATTGAGATGTAGATATCTCTAGGATCTCATCCGCGACTGCTTTGACAATTCCCTTTGAATTATACATTCGCCTTCGAATCACGTAATTGTATTCAGTGAAATCTCACTTGAGTTGTTTTTGTCTTCTACTAATTGGAAAGACGAATGTTCGTATTTGATAGATAGAGACAACGTATCCCCATGGCTATGATGTATAGTATACGCAAGTGTAGCTACCATCGGCCTGCCCTGTGACTGGAACCTTGCCTTGAGTTACTCGTCCTTCCTTCGACCCTAAAACCTACTATCTTGATCTTCTAGTCATTGGAGTCCGAAAATGAGTAGGATCTTTTCCTTGATCAAATGTCAACCTAGGAGACTACCTATTCTCAAGAGACCAAATATTGTGAGCCTCTAATCATTTGTTTGAAGTTTGGTTTAACTAGAACCCTTGTGACAGTATTCTGGCAGGTTTGACACAAATAGAAATTCACGACCCAATCGTTAGAAATCTTTTCATATGATGTGCCTTAGAGTTGGTTACCCTGTCGATAACTCTTGTATACTGTACAAGTAGATCATTCTTTTATCGACCATGGGTTATTGTATGCACTCGTTTTTATTAAGGAACGATCCTTGACTTGACTTATATCTACCGTATCCCGTTACGCAGTGCCTTATTATTTATAACAAGAGGCGAGGTACAATATCTAGACTTTGGAATCCTTCTAACCTATTATTCCTAAAACCATATCCTAGCTTCTAAGGTGGGTAGAATGTAAGCCTCCTAAAAATTTGGGATATACAAAGATTATCGATTGATTAGGATAATTTTCCATTAGAATGATAGTTACTGCCCTATGGACTCCCACTTCCCATTTAGATCATTTTGTGTCCCCGGCCGTGTCATTAATATTCGGAGCACGAGACCAGCTGTTACCTTCCAACAAATTTTATATGTAAGATCTAGACGAGTCTACCTTCATCTAGGTATATCATGTCCCACTCAAACCTGTCCTCTTGTGCTATTTTTACGGTACGATTTTTAGATCAAAAAGGACTAGCTATAACCCTTACCATAATACCGGTATACTTTTCGACTTCCATTAGAGCCTCAACCTCGACTCAATTCCTTTGACCCAATATATGGTTATGATCTACTCGAAGCCTACTACGCACTTATGACTAGTGTGCCACTCGATGGAGACCTCTTGTGCTATTTAAACACAAAAGTCACTAAAGGCACATTTTTGGGCTTTAGGAACCTAGCTAACTAACTCGACTGGCACTAGCTCAACCACTTGGATGGAATCCTATTCTAGGTTACCCTAATCTAGTAGAACTAGTTTCATCATTGGAATATTATTAAGTCAATATAGATTGAAATCCAAGGTTCATCCAACCAACAAGTGACGTCCAATTAGGAAACCCATTAAGACTCGGTAAAACTCATTCGTGCACACCACCATAATTGGATTATAAACCGAACTGTTTGAAATAGGTTCCTATACCTATTAGGTAGTCTCCACCTCTTAGAATGTGAATCCATTCGTAACCTCTATTCCATCTTCCTGGAAGTCGAGATACAATCTTGTATTGCATTTATATCCCTTTCTTGTGTGTTTAGTTAACCACGAATAGATCCCAATATTGATTCCTCAAATTTGTTCTATTATGGAACCTTGTTTAGAATTTCGAGAACAAAATTTTGTATTACATGGATTGCAAGACCCTCTAAGAAACGAATGGCTTTTCAACGTAGCAAGTGACTGGACTAGAGTATAAGTCAATGGTTCATAAACTTTCGTCCTATATTTGTATTATTGGATATTCTCTACCGCTCTTGAAACTTCATGTTTACTCTTGATTGTTCTTCCTTATTTTTCTGTCCTTCGTATTTCGGAGCGACGAATGGCCAAGCTTATTGGAATTTACCAATATATCTTAGTTATATGTGTAAAATTATTGCTTGTTAAATTTTAGGTTGCTTGATAGATAGGAGAGGATTCTAGATACCATATGCCTAGTTATCTGTTGGTAGAATTATTGGCAACTAGTTAGAAGATTATAAGATTTTAGTTTTGAGGAGTAATGTGACCAAAGGTGGGTAGAAGTCCTCAAGTATTCGAAATTATAAAATGACTAGAGAAGGTCATAAAATATTTTGGAGAAATTAAATTTGAGGAGATTAAGGTGATAGTAGACGTTGATTTTTAAGGAATAGTTAGGAATTGGAATTTCGAGGACAAAATTATTTTAAGGTAGGTAGATTTGTAGCTCCCCTTCCCGAAAATGTTTGAAATTATATTTTATTTATTTATTAGATTTAAATGGTAATTTTTTTAAAAATTTGTTTTTATAAATAATTATTTAGTTAATACGGTAGATGACTTTAGATATGGTTGAGTTTTGAAGTACCTGACGATTAGGAACCATGGCACAGATAGTACAGTGGCGTGCCTTGACTAGTATATTATCTATACCAAGGAAGACCCAGCCATAAGTGTACTCTAACTAGGAAAACCAAGCTAAGTTGCGACTTAACTCCTAGAAATAGTTAAATTGTTATTTATTTATGTTATTAAATATTAGGAGACCTGGTTGTACAAAATCAGTCTGGACTGGACTCGAACCAAGTCTAAGCCCATGTAATGATGCAGTGTGACCAAAGACGTCGGCGTCGATGTTGTGTGTAAGTCATATTTTACCTTAATGCCCTATTAAAGATATTTTATGATTAATTGTTATGTATATGTATTAATGTATTAATGATATTATTAGTAATTTATGGAAATGATAATTATGGATAAAATACTCGCTTAGTTGTTCTTATGCATGTTAGAGGATTTTAGACTGCACATTTTGTAGGTAGATTTATTATAGATTTTTCTCCATTACTATCATTATTAATTCATATTGTATTTTAGATTATTTTTGATTATGTACAACTATATACATATGTGTATATATATACTGTTGTTCTATTTTTATATGTAAACATTTCGTGTGGATAATTCCATATGTGTATTGTATGTATATATAAATATATATGTATGTAGGTGTATGTATGTACACATATATATTAAATATGTGTATCTGAATTTATATATATATATAT
Organism: Iris pallida; assembly: GCA_029216955.1. Taxonomy (NCBI): domain Eukaryota; kingdom Viridiplantae; phylum Streptophyta; class Magnoliopsida; order Asparagales; family Iridaceae; genus Iris; species Iris pallida. The sequence continues at coordinate 8,720,539 of JANAVB010012999.1, read as the reverse complement.
ATATATATATGATATATATATATATATAGAGAGAGTTTTCTTTTAAATAGAAGAAAACAATTAACAAATAACCAAGCCCAGCCATTTCCACCCCCTTCTTCTTACAATACCAGTTTTAGAAGACTATAATAAGATCAGTGATGCAAAATATTAGTATTTTTGTTTTTTTTTTAAGTGTTATGTATGAAATATTTGATGTTGGTGCACGTAGCTAATTTCATGTATTTGGGTGAGCATGAAAATCATCTTTAAGATGTTTATGGAATTGTGCCTTATTTAATTAAGAGAAGAATAACATTGTAACAATGTTACAAATGGCAGATACTGAACTGTTGTACATTAACTGATTGGAGACTTGCTGAAAATAAAGCTACCGCCAATTAGGTTTAATGTTTGACCGGCTACAACCAGGCTTAACTAATCCCATCCCCAGGCCAAGAAACCCACGACCCCTGTGAAACCGAAGCACACCCGCTCGGTTCATATATATATATATATATATATATATATATATATATATATATATATATATATATATATATATATATATATATATACTTCGAGAGAGGAAGAGAACGGGAGTAGTAACCCTAAATCTATCCAACCAAACGGTGCCCCTGCCTCTGGACGAGCCCTGGGTGACTTTCCCTTGGCCCCGCGCGCCGCCACAGGCAGTCGTCGCCGGCCGAAAAAGCCACGCGGCGTGCGGAAGCAGCAGCAATCGCAGTTGCAACAACCAACTTCGAGGTATGATCCCTCTCTCGATACCATTATTTTACGAATCAAAAATTGTTACGCAGAGCCTACGTGACCCCCTCGAAAACCTGGTAAATAGGTTGGATTGTATCGGACCGATCTGTCCGATATATAGACACGAAGTCGAGAGTAAACCTTTTTAAAAACAGAACTATAGGATAGTTCAACACCTTAAATTGGAAGACAGTTCTTGCACCAAATACTAGAAGTTTTCAAAAACCAACTTCTAATAGTGGAAGACAACATATACGAGAATAGTAACCAACTTACAGAACTTAATTTCGTTAATTATGTATAAAGTTCTTTAGTTGTAAAGTTAGGAGAAAAACTATTTTAAAAACTGGATTTTTATTGAAAAATTCTTTGATACGACGTGAGACCCGCCAATCCGGACGACATGGTCGTGAACCAAAGCCATCGAAAGGTGCGTAACGGCTTCGTGGTTGTGTGGGCTTTGACGGAATTCAAATTGTCGTGTGTACGCGACGAATTTGATGCGTATCCGTCAAAATTCACCGTATCGACCACTTTGCACAAACTCCAATTACTTTGTGCATGCTTGTCAGATCGAGAAAATTTGTGCCAACAGGACCGTATTTTTTCTGGTCCTGTATACCAAATTTGGTCTGATTCTGAGACAGTTGATTGGACCGCCGTTTTGCGGGCCCCACGGTCCGACTCAATGGGAGATTTTGTGCACGGCCCGCCGAAATCCAACTATGGACATACTGTTGGGTTCGTATAAAAAAATTGGACATGTTGACATATAGTTTGATGACTTTAGAGACCGTTGACTCTGGCACGCTTTTGACCTTTTGTCGCTCCAATCAAAAAGGTTCTCACGTAGGCAGCTAAATGATGAGAACTCTTCCACATAACTTTTGTTCTCATTGTGCTGCCTGCTGACAGGTAAGGGGAGACGTACTCGCTTTCCTTTTCAGCCCCGCTGACATAGCTATGGGGCCCATCTTTGATAACAAAAAATGCGAAGGTTGTAATAACGAACGAAACGGACATGTGAGAATTTTGTCCTTGCCATGCTAGTTCCACAAGAAAGACATGGATGTATATGAAATACGCAAGAAAAGGATTTCGCATGCTTTCCATATAGGAATTCCCCTTGCTTAGTTTTCGCTCCGCTCGTGCGTGGCACTCCTTGCTTGCGGAGCGACATACCGAAAAAAAAAGGATTGACTATTGAGTGCAACCCCCTAACTAGGAAGAAAAATGCTGCCCTCGGGCAGATCGAATCGAATGGATTTCTATCTCGTCCCATGAGCTACCCTAGAGCTCGAATCAGGAAGCGAACCCATAGGAGTGACTTCTTTCTATCCTCTTTCACTGAGGACTGAGGAAAGGATATCCTCTTCCACCTGATGGTTCGTCTTTCCTCAATCGACCTTACAGCCGCTCACCGACACCAGGTGACAACTGCCTATGACCGGGACTTTGCTGACTGCTGCTTTTCAAACCTGCTGATGCTTCCTACCACCGCTTTCCACCTCACCTACCTCCGGTCGCCTCTCTGACCTTACCGCTTATGCTTCAACTGCATCTGCTCTCTTGCCGGTCTCACTACTCTACCCGCGATGGCTACTCTGACCGCATATTCCTGGTACAAAGCGGGTCCAACGATGGACACCGTTTTGACCCAAAATTATCGTTTTGCCCCTGTGTCCAAAATTGGACTTAAAGACAGGCAATCCTAGCTAATTTGACTATTGTGAGAATGTTGGTACTATTTATTTCAGCATCTGGATATTTTTGCATGTGTTGACTGATTGTGGCTCATTGAGTGGTATTGTATTATTGGTTTCTCCAGCTAAGGACCTCAGGCAAGTACACTTTCTGATTGCTTTTCGATTCATAGTAGTTGATACATTTTATGTTTATACATATATCTTGCTGCTTGTTGACACGCTCGTCACATGGAGTAGTCGGAGGGAATATCTTAGTAGACATGTAGACTACCCAGAAATATCTCTCGTGTCTTTCGTGGAGAGCAGCTACACACGACACGTGCAGGATGTCGGATTTACCCCTAGCCGTTCATATGTCGAAACGGATATTTCACACCACGTAGGTAGATGTCTTTTATTTATTTTTCCTTTTCTTCTCCACCATGCCATGTCATCAGTACTTTCCAGTCACTACAAAAAATATCCCTATTTTACAACGGTTTTAGTGTAACACTTTTATGAATGTTGCTGGAACTATAATTTGCAACAGTTACGTAATGGTTGAACCAACCGTTTCCAAATTATATATATTTGCAATGGTTATAGATTAACCATTGCCTAATACATTTTTACAATGGTTCATAAACACTTGCTAAACATTGTTTTTTTACAACGGTCAAGCAACAATTTTATGAAGCAAGTTGAATGGGCAACGGTTATGCAAGGATTTTAAGTATTTGTTACAAATTTATTAATATTTTGCAACGATTACATAAAACCTTATAAAAAGGCTCATTGTTAGCAACGGTTGTGCAACAATTTTTGCAACCGTTGTAAGTGGACTTATTATTTGTAATAATTGTGCAACGATTTGTGCTACCAGTTGCAATTTTTTTGTTTAATAACAACGTTTATGATAACCATTGTCAAAAGAACAAACAACTATTACAAAATATTGATCTTGCAACAGTTTGTTTATAGTCGTTGCAAATTCAATGTCCAATTTAAATTTTATTTATACACAACAGGGATTTAATTATTAGAATTACTCATATTAATTGGTTCCTTGTTCGCTAACAAAAACTATTAGATATATATTTAACATCGATCCAAAAGCTTCAATTGATGAAAATGATATAAGTACATATATTTATATATATAAGTATTTGTATACAAATGAGCTTGTAGCCTACTGGTAGAGTGGAGGTATATGATCCAGGAGGTTGGTAGTTCAAGCCCTATTGGAGGTAAAAAAAGTATTTTTTATTTACCGTTGCTTATTATCCGCAACAATTTTTAACCGTTGCATGAAATATTTTAGGCAACAGTTATCAACCATCGTGCTTTACTCAATATTTACAATGGTTTGTAAATGCGACACAGAGGTGACTGGACTGAAACGACATCCTCCGCCCATGGCGCCCTCCCCGAACCCTAGGGTTTGTTATTCTCTCGTTACTTGCTTCCATCGCCCCCTTTCTCCTCTCCATCTCTCATCATAATCCTTCCTCCGCCTTTCTTCTGCTGCTGCGTAAACCTGTTCCCCTTCCATCTGATAACCCCTCTTCATCCATGTCCACTTACAAAGAAGTCATCGAGAAGATGGCCTCGCTATTCTCCCTTCAAGGTCCTGCTGACACTGTTTCCCTCACAACAAGAGAAACCTCGACGACGGCTGACTGGGACAACTTCATAGCCATCAAACCGTATTCCTCCCGACGTTTCACATGCCCATCCCTTTCATCCATCCTCCCGAAAATCTGGAAGATCCAAGAGCCGATCCAAGTATCCGACCTCGACACTGATGCAGGCTCATACTTGGTTCGACTTGACTCCCCCAAGCTAGTGGATCGGATCCTCCTGGATGCTCCATGGAGCATCAATGAAGACTTACTTGCACTGGAGAGATGCGACCCAGGAAAGTTGCCGGAAGAATATCTATTCCAATACGCAGACCTATGGGTACAGCTTCACCGCCTCCCACCAAAATTCCTCAATGATAAAGCGGTCACAAGAATTGCAGGAGCCCTCGGATCTCCCCGGCCATGTGGTGTTGCGAAAGTATCTAAATGGAAGACGTTTGCTCGGATCAAAGTTTTGATTGACATATCCAAACCCCTGAAGAAAAGCGTTTCGACGAGGCTTGACGGCAATACTAATAACAATGTGCTTGTTAGATATGAGCGTCTCCCGCGTATTTGTCTTTTTGTGCTAAAGTGGGGCACTCGTTCAATTATTGCAGTGATAGGGAGAGGTTCACCACACTCATCGGCGATGATTGGTCACAGGAGGAACGAGCTAGAGCACTGGAGTTGCTGAAGCCCAGAATCAATGAAGACGAGTATAGAGCTGATCCACCGGTCCGGTTATAGACGAATCAATTCCCCCATCCAAGGAGAGCCGGATCAACTTGATACAGCAGTTGAACGCGAGACGACCGGAAACCTAACTCAACATCCGGGAAGGGCAGCTCCGGTGCCGTCTCTCCCGTCAGATCGTTCATCAAATCTGCTTCCGAAAATCCCTACTGTGTTGGATCCACGTGGCAGATTCGGTTGGCCTACTCCATCCTTCAACTTACCAGATATCTTCCCCTCATAAAAGATTTCAAGTCCCCACACAAAGTGCCCTACCAGAGATCGATACCAATCCCAACAGGATAGAAGTGCAATGCAACAGCCAACCACTCTATTCAGATCTTTCTAAGATGGCGGATAAGGAGGAATCGAATATAGATACGATGGAGACAGATTGTGGAGATCAATCATCAGATACCCCACCGTCCATTACAGTATGTCTGCTTCCTCAATCAAAGGACACTCAAATCTTTGCCAATCAACTCTATCCCTCCCTGACCCTTTCACTCAGGTCCTCCCACACGACCATATTGCTACAACTGATCCATGTCAATTGTCTTCAAGCTCCTTCCTCAATCAATCTAATACTGCTCATGGAACCTATTGTTGAACTCCCCCGTCTCCACCACTATCTCCAGGCAAGTCTCACTCTACTACTATGGCTCGGGCTTACAAGATAACCTGGAAGAGACGAGCGCGAGAAGCAGCAACCAAGCAACAATTCCTTCTCGTGAAGTCAAAACAACCAAGAAACGAGCGAGCTCCCCCCCTCCGAATCCTCGTCGCAAAAAGTTGATGACCGAAGCCTCTAAAGTTACAGATATGTCAGATATGGCTGTGGCAGCTGGCCTTGAACAGCCGTAAGGACAATGTTAGTCCTTTCATGGAACTGTCGGGGAGCGAGGAATAACCCGACAGTTCAAACCCTGCCATTTCCTCTCCGCCACCCACCCCTCCATTTTCTTCCTCTCTGAAACTAAATCCACCACTCCACACCTTCCTCGTCCTCCCTCACCTTGGATTCCCTAATGTGCACTCGGTCCCCCCCGTAGGCCGATCGGGGGGTCTTTGGATCGGCTGGAAGGACACTATCTCGGCTACTGTCACATTCTCTTCCAATAATATTATTCTTCATATTAATGCTTGTCTCAATAATCCGGCATGGATACTCATGTGTGTGTATGGCTGTCCTAATAAACAGGGAAGACCCAGACTATGGAATCAGATCAAAGTTCTATCGGATTCCTTCAAGGTGCCATGGTGCTGTATTGGCGACTTCAACGCCATTTCAAAACCAAATGAGAAACGCGGGGGAAGCGGGTTTGACAATTCGGCGGCAGCTTCTTTCAACAATATGGTCGACCTCTGTGGCCTGATCGATCTGGGATTTGTGGGTCCTGCATATACTTGGACAAATGGCCGAAGCCCTTCTCATCACATCAGTGAAAGATTGGATCGAGCTCTTGCCGATTCTGATTGGTGTCGAATTCATCCCCACTCCACAGTCTCCATTCTCCCTCGCGTCAACAGCGACCACTCCCCCATCCTCCTAACACCTACAACAAGACTCAACATAGACGTCGACCACTTCGGTTCGAGGCATTCTGGATGGCGGATCCTAGATTTAAAGATTGTTAATTCTACGTGGAAGACTCCATCTACTCATGGCCACAACTCTGCGTTCCCACATCAACTTCAGCATACTCTTATCAAGTTGAACGCTTGGGGGCGCTCCACCTTCGACATAAGAGGTCGCATCAGGGAACTCCAAAACAGACTTCTTCTATCCAAAATTCTGCACCCTCTAATGAATCTCTTCTTGAAGAAAAATTGATAGGAGCAGATCTTAACGATCTCCTTCTTCTTGAGGACACGTATTAGAAACAGGGCTAAGTGTCGATGGATCAAAGACGGGGATAGGAACACTTCATATTTCCATGTCCGGGCTACAAACAGAAAAAAAAAGAACGAGATCAGGGCCATTCAACTTACTGATGGTTCATGGGTATCGGATAGGACCGCCATTGCTCGAGCGTTCACGAATCATTTCTCGTCTATTTTCCGTGAAGAAGAGACGATCCCGATGGAGCCTTCCTTGTGCTTTCGAATGAACCTATCACTCCAGAAGAAAATGAGATGATAGGTGAAACTCCTTCTAAGGAGGAAATTGAACAGATCCTTAAGGGCATGGGGCCGTTGAAGTCGCCTGGGCCGGATGGCTTCCCTGCATTATTCTTCCAAAGATGTTGGCACGTTGTCGGCAACGATCTTTCAAGCACTGTTCAAAATTTCTTCAACAGGCAACACATGTCGCAACCTATCAATCATACGCACATCGCCTTGATCCCGAAGAAGACAAACCCGTCTACCCCTGGAGATTATCGTCCCATCTCTCTTTGCAATGTCACATACAAAATTATTTCAAAGATCATCTCCACGCGTCTCCGCCCATGATGGATAAACTGATATCCCCATTCCAAAATGCGTTCGTCTCCGGAAGACAAATCTCAGACAACATCATCATTGCCCAAGAGATTTTTCACGCAATGAAGACCTTCCCCATCAAAAGAACTCGTTTGCCCTCAAGATAGACATGTATAAGCCCTACGATCGTCTGTCATGGAGCTTCATCAATTCAGTATTGCATTGCTTGGGTATTAATGGGCGAACCAACAACTGATAATGGAATGCATCACTTCTTCCTCTTTCTCTATTCTAATCAATGGCAATCCGGAGGGTTGGTTTAAACCAGGGAGAGGTATTCGGCAAGGCTGCCCCCTCTCCCCTTATATCTTCATTCTTTGCATGGAAACTCTCTCTCGATTGTTCTATTGTTATGAATGGGATGACATCTACCACGGAATTCGTATTAACAGGTATGCGCCATCCATCTCGCACCTGCTTTTTGCTGATGATCTTTTGATTTTTGGAAAAGCATCGCCTGCTGCTCTGAATCATGTCCGCAGTATTCTAGACACTTTCTCCAAGTGGTCAGGCCAGAGAGTTAATTTCGAAAAATCAAGTATCTTATTTAGCCGGCGAGTAGAGATTGATGAGCAACGTAACTTGGCATCCTTCATCTGGAGATTATGGAAAAGAACGACAAATATCTCGGACACTGTCTTCTCAAATCAAAAAAACAACTGGAGTCTTATAACTTACTAATAGACAAATGCAAATCTCGTCTTCGTGGTTGGAAAGTTAAACTTCTTTCTCATGCTGGCCGTAATGTGCTCATAAACTCTACTCTTAGTTCAATTCCCGTCTACCACATGTCGGCCTATAAAGTTCCCAGGGCCATAACAGCTCAAATATCGCACGCACAACGCAACTTCTGGTGGGGGCATGATCTTGATGATAAGAAGATGCATTTCCTCAGGTGGAATACGTTCACCCAACCTAAAAAGGAAGGTGGACTGGGTTTTCGAATACCTGAATGGGTTAACGAATCCCTTATCGGCAAGCTCTTATGGCGGTTCCTAGAGAGGCCATATCAACTTTGGGCTGCTTGCTTAGAGGAGTTTACCTCCAAAACAAGTCTTTCTGGACTACTTCTAAACCCAAACGCGCCTCACCGACATGGTCGAGTATACTTGAGATCAGACATAAAATGGTGGACGGAGTGTGTTGGAAAATCAGAGGCGGATGGGTAGATATTGCATCCGAACCATGGGTTCCTAAGCTCCCAGGTTTCAGAGTTTCAAGCTTTATTCAAATGCCTAATGGTCCTCGCCTAGTTCGGGACTTAATGCTCCCTATCACTAGGCAATGGAACTCGGAGTTGATACATCAACTATTCTCTTCTTTGAAGCCAATGCAATCCTCGACATTAGTCTTAGAAATGGAGACGGGCCAGACACTTTGTTGTGGACTCATGCCAAGAATGGGTTTTCTCTTCTAAATCCCTCTACGAGTCGATTAGGCGGAATGCTCCGAGCAGTTCATCCTCCACGAATGATAAAGATACATGGCGCAATCTTTGGAAGATAAAAATATCTCCCCTAGAATTCAAGTCTTCATTTGGCGCCTACTGAATGATGGTCTTCCCCTCATGTCGAAGATTCACAAGAGGATCCCTGAGACAAACAAACTTTACCCATTCTGCCTATTACACGATGAGGACGACGATCATCTATTCATTCACTGCCATATTGCACGTGAAGCCTGGTTCGCTTGCCCGTTGGGTCTCCGAATCGAGAGCCACCTCTCCATCAAAACACTGCTCTCGGCATGGTTGAACAACGCTCAAGCCCATGCAGCGTTCGCACTTGGGGCTGCTCTCATGTGGGTGCTTTGGAAGGCCAGATGTGATTGTGTTTTCAAGCATGCTACTCCAAATATCTAAATGATTATACAACAAGCGACCATCATACACGATACATACTCGCCTGAGCCTCAATCCAGCACTACTGATCTGCAGAGGATGAGGTCTGATATCATCGAGAAGACTAAATAGACTCCGCCTCCATATAATTCGATCAAGATTAATGTTGATGGCGCAACAACGTCCTCATCCATTGCAGCAGCGGCAGTAGCAAGAGACTCGACCGGGGGATTCATTGCTGCATTATCATGGCTGTCAGTTGAGCACCCTACATTCGAGAGCAGCCTACAAGCCGAGATGGAAGCGATACGGTTGGGGACTGTGCTAGCTAAAAGACTGAGATGTGAATCAGTTATCATCGAAGGAGACTCCCTCTCTGTCGTCAGAATGTTCAAAGGAGAAGCCCGATTGGTGCCGTGGAGACTGCATGATGTCTTTAACGACGTCTCGAGGGAGCTTCAGGATCAGAACAATCTATCTCTCCAGTTTGTGCGTAGAACGGGGAACGAACCAGCCCATCTCCTAGCCAAGTTTGCTATCAACACAGCTACTGGTGACTACTTTGATATGCCACCTGAGTGTATTTTGCAAGCTTTAGCTTATGATTCTCTAGTATTGTATCCAACTTATTAGCACCTCCACTGATCAATAAAATTTCCCGCCCTTGATTTCAAAAAAAAAATACATGGTTTGTAAATCGTTGCCAAATATATTATTGACAACACTATGTAACCGTTACGCATTGACGTGAGATCCGTTGCAATACGTTATTTGCAACTATTTATAAAAATGTTGCAAAAATCATCTATAACCGTTGCAAGAGGAATTTGCAACGCTTGAATTTACAATGGTTCCAATAACTGTTGCAGAATGATTTTGCAACGGGTTATATTATTTTTGCAATGGTTTTTGACCGTTGTAAGACACCCTAGTTTCTTGTAGTGAGTTTTCATATCTCATATGTTATTTTCATGTCTTATTAATTCTATTGTGTTTTGCATTGTCAGTTTGTGTACTTGTTCTATTCCTGACTAGAAACCATCATTTTTAGGTTAGCTGTGGCTTCACTTAGCTTGGGAAGATACGGGTGTACATGCAGACAAAAACCTAGAAATAGATAGCAGTTGTATCATTTCATTAATTATAAAATCTTGTATTTTCTTTAATTATAAATGTTGTAAATGTTGTAATAAATGTAAAAATGTGAATGAGCAGCAAATGTTATTTTTTGAGCATTTATTTCTTACCGGCTTGACAGCGTTCTACCGTCGACTCTGCGGCGTAGGCTGGCTTGGACACGTCTCGTATCCGAAAAGCGGGTGGGGTCGTGACACCGACCCCCCTGCCCGACCCTCCACCCCCCATCCTCCTTCTTGGCCGACCCCGACCCCCCTCCTCCCTCACCGGCGAGCGCCCCCCTCCTCCCTCGCCGGAGAATGCAGCCCAAACAGCCGAGGAATGATGGGGGGAGGGGTAAAATTGTTATTTGGGGACAAAGTGAGCATATTTCATACTTTTAGGAATTTTAAGAGCATGGGGTCTTTTAGTGCAAAAGGCGGGAATCTAAGGATGCCTTTTGCAATTTACCCTATATATATATATATATATATATATATATATATATATATATATATATATATATATATATATATATTTGAAAATTAAGGTTTGGGTCTCGAAAATGACCAATGTTAGAGTTTGAGTCTCGAAATTACTGTTTATTAGCCTACATGAATAGTGATTTCGAGACCGAAACTCTAACGTTGGTCATTTCGAAACCCAACCTTAATATCCATATATATGTGAGGCCCTACTACTAAATAACCCAAAAAAAATTAGGCCTATGCGAGAATTTAATATAAGACACTTTTATATAGTTTAGATAGTTTTGTTTTTATTCTTTTTCATAAAGAATTCTTAATTGAACTTCATTTTCTTTGAGTTGCAAAAAAAAAAAAGTTAAAAAATAGTTGTTACTTGTACTTTGCCTAGAAAAGTAGAAATAGGTACTTTTAATAATTTATTATATATACTCTATTTACATAGGTGTAAACACTGACAAGGAAGTCATTTATCTAAGATATATCAGACCAACCAACGCCTAACAAACTTAATTTCAAAGTAATGCATATCATATCAATAACATTCTTCCACACAACAAAAGTTCACACTGTTTTTGCTTACTATGTTGCAAGAATATGGATAAAGATATTGACATAATATTCTAGATAGATACAATATATTTACCTATGTTACACTGATAGCTAGGGGGCCTTTCACATATTGTGGCCCTAGGCAGTGGCCTCACATGCCTAGGGATTGAGCTGGCTATAAATGTGAACTTGCTATTTTGGAAGGATCTAGATGCATCATTTTTATGTGATATAAATAAACCTAGTTAGATGTTTATATTAAAGTTAGTTGGGGTTCCCAACCTACGTGGAGAATACGCCGGAGTGCGATGAGCACCATCCCCGTGTCAGAGAAGCTCGGGGAGTGCGACGAGCACCATATATTAGACCATATTTGGCAAGCAAATATATGATTGGATTTTTATGTCTTTGACTTCGACCATATATATATACTATTGAGCAAATGACCTCTAGCCTAGTGGTTAAGAGAGATGCATGCCGGCGAGTGGTCAGAAGATCGATTCCCGGTGGGAGCGTTTGCCACAATTACCTTCTTTCAATATAATATATATATATGTGTGTGTGTGTGTGTGTGTGTGTGTGTGTGTGTGTGTGTGTGTGTGTGTGTTTTGTATAAGAGATATATTGAATATATTAGACTTTCCATATATTGAACTTCCATATGTAGACTTCTAATATATGGTAACCCTAATCCATGCAAGGGTTTATAAAAGGTTAATGCAAGTTGATGAATATCATCATAATACAACTTTTGGGGGGGGGAGAAAGAGGGATTGATGGTTACTTCGAGAGGAGATCATTTTTGGGTAATTCTTTCCCTTCGTTGTTGTTCTTTGTGAGTCTGTAGTCAATTTTTTATTCCAAGGAGTTGCGGAGATCCGTTTGGATCGGTGGGAAGTTTGTAAGGAGTCGGCGCATTTTTTATTCCATTAGTGGAGGATTTCCAAGATTGCACACCGATCATCCCGTATTTTTTCCATCTGGGTTTTCCTCGTAAAATTTGTTTGTGTTTGCATTTGGTTTTTTTCTGACTATTGGAAATTTGGTTTTGTGCGCTTTTCCTTGGTTCTCTCGCAACTTTTTGGTTTGGGAGAATGGTTTTTGCGTTACATTCACAACATAGTGGTATCCGGGCTTTGGTTTCAAAGGAGCTGTTAGAATTAACAATCAAGCCAAGGAGAAGAAATGGATGCGAAGACCTAACGGTACCATATACCACTATTGGCTGAGTAAGATGAAAAATTTCTTGTTCGTCAAGAAGCTGTATATTTTGGCATATGCTTCTAAGAGGCAAGTGTTAAATCTGAATATGACTATATGTTTGATTATATGAAGGTATGTAGATATATTTGACAGTTCATTGAGAAGAACATGTATAATCAAGTTACCAATATTGATCACGTAAGAATACTTTGGAAGAAGCTGGAATTTTTGTACGAAAAAGATCGAGGTAAATAATTTGTTCTTGATAAGACAAATAATGGATCTGTGGTGCAAAAATGGTACATCTATTATGGATCACCTTAGTGAGTTCCAGGGCGTGGTGGACCAGTTATCCTCTATAGGAGTGAAGTTCGACGATGAAGTTCAGGGATTGTGGTCATTTTATACGTTCAGACTCATGGAAGACCGTACGAGTGTACATGATTGCTTCTGCTCCATAAGCCGTAGCCCGTAGCCAGTCTTGGGTTTTCCAAAAATGGGGATATTAAGTAAAGAGATGCAGTGGAGATCTCAAAGCACTTCATCGACGTCCCATTCAGAGGTGCTTGTTTCAAAGAGCCGCAAGTAGGAGTAAAAGTCGGGCTCCAGATGGTGGTAGAGACAAGAGTAAAGGCAAGTTCAAGGGTTGGTACGAGGAATCTGAGCGTTATAATTGTGGCAAGAAGGGTTGTATCAAGCAAAACTGTTTTGCTTAGAAGATAGAGAGGACAAGAAGGGGAAGCAAAGCGAGAACACAACAGCGGCTGCATCAGCACATGGAGGTGATATGATTATTGAATGAGATAGTCATGAAACTATCATGGCAATGACAATTCTTAGCTGATGGACTCAGGGGCTTTAGCACACGTATATCCCAACAGGGCACTGTTTAACACCTACACAACAAGATACTATAGAGTGTTGAAGATGGGCTACGAAGACGTGTCAAAAGCTGTTGCTATTGAAGATGTGCATTTAAGAACCAAGACAAGTACTGTTCTTGTTCCCAAAGGTGTTCGTCATGTCTTCAATATCTGTGTTAACCTGTTGTCGGTTGGAAGGTTGGATGAGGAGGGATTCTGTAATCTCTTCGAAAATGGTCAATTGAAGCTTTCAGAGGTTCGATGGTGATTGCCAAAAGAAGTAAGAAGTCTGGTTACTAATATATAAAGGAGATCATAGTCAGAAATGCGTCTATAGAGTTGTGGCACATGTGTCTTATCCATATCAATGAAACGTGAATGAGCTACTTCGTAAACATGAAAATAATTCCAGGGCTCAAGTCTACAAAGTTGGAGAGATGCACGTATTGTTTGGAAGAAAAGAAAAATCAGGTCTTTCTAAAGTCACTCATCTTCAAGGAAGTCAGCGTTGCTCGAGTTAGTTCACTAGGATATATGCAGTTAAATGAAGATAAAATCTATTGGTGATGCTTCTTACTTTGTTAATTTTATTGGTGACTATTTCAGGAAAATCTAGGTATATGCTCTAAAGACTAAGGATAAGTTGTTGTCCACTTTCAATGAGTTTCACACCTTTGTTGAAAGGGAGACGGGAAAGGAGTTGATGTGTGTTCGGTCCAACAACGACGACGAATACATTGGTCCCTTTGATGCTTACTATAAAGAGCGAGGTCTTCGGCACCACAAGACTTCACCAAAGACACCTAAGCTCAATGGTGTAGCGAAGTGTATGAATAGGACAATAATAGAAAGAGTGCAATTTTTTTGTCAGGAGCAAACTTGTCGGGTAGTTATTGGGGTGAGGCTCTTAACATTATTGCTTATACTATTAATTTGTCTCCTAGTGCTCCTTATAGGATGATGTGCCTGACAAAGTATGGTATGACAAGGAGCTATCATACATTCACCGTCAAGTGTTTGGTTATAAGACCTTCGTGCATGTACAGAAGGACAAGAGATCCAAACTTGAGCCGAAGATGATACAGTACTTATTTATCGGCTATGGTCAGGAATAGTTTGGATATAGACTCTACGACCAGTAGAAAGAAAGCTCTATAGAAGTAGGAACACGATATTCATCGAAGATCAAACCATAACCAATACTTAGGATTTTGAGATGCCTTTTAAGGTTGAGGAATTGCCTGATTTAGAGTCATTTTTTTGCTTCGAGCCATTTCAAGAGAAGATTGTAGATGATCCAATTATAGGGAAGCCAGTACATGGAGATGCTCCAACCTTGATCATCAGCCTGCTAATGGTGGTCAGGGTGACGCTCATGAGGATAAGCATGCCAAGAAGGCAATTTTTGAAGGGAATAAGGTTGTTGGTACACAGCCAGCAACAAATGTTCAATGGAGGAGGAGCACATGAGTGAGTCTACCATCTATGAGGTAATCACTAGATGAGTACATGCTACTGACTGATGAGGGAGAGCCCAAAAGTTTTATAGAGGATGAGGAAGATGAACACAGGCAGGAGTTGATGCATCCATATAGGAGGATTTGAGTTCCTTGTATGAAAACTATACTTATGTGCTAGTGTGGTTGCCAAACGGTAAGAAGGCTTTGAAGGATATATGAGTTTTCAAAGTAAAGTAGATAGATGATACTACTCGTCCTCGGTATAAAGTGATGCTGGTAGTTAAAGGCTACGGTCAGCAAAAGGGCTATGTGATGATATTCGTTGGTGGAGTGATTTTATGGCAGTCGCAGTTGTAGAAGTGTGTTGTTTCTACAATAGAGGTATAGTAGATTATGGAGGATGGAGGCTTGTAAGGATTTTTGAGGATGAAAATTTTTCTATAGGAAGTGGGGCTTACGAAACAGTAATATTTTGCTTTGTGGAAGCCTGAGTACAATCTACCTTGGGAAGTGCCGACCTCTTATAGTCGATCCAAACATATTGTGACTCGGTATCATTGGATATGAGACGTGCTTGAGAAGAAGGACCCGATGCTTGAGAAGGTTCACACATATGAAATGGAGCAGATATGCTTACAACGGTTCTACCAAGGAGAAAGTTTGAGTATTATAGAAGGATCATCACTATGGAGAGCATCCACCTAGATGGAAAGGGGAGATTTGTTGGAGCTGGATGGGTTTCTCAACCTATATTGAGAATACCTAGGAGTATGACGAGCACCATTCGTGTATTAGAGAAGCTCAGAGAGTGTGACGAGTGCCATATATTGGACCATATATGATAAGCAAATATGATTGGATTTCTATTTCTTTGACTTTGGCAATAATATGATTGAATAATTGGACTTTCCATATATATATATATATATATATATATATATATATATATATATATATATATATATATAATATATATATATTGGACTTTCCATATATAATATATAATATATATATATATATATATATATATATATATATATATTGGACTTCCATATATATACTTCCAATATGTGGAACCCTAATCCATGCAAAGGTTGTAAAAGGTTGATGCATGTGATGAATATCATCTAGGTTAAAACTTTTGGGAGAGAGAAAGAGGGATTGACGACTACTTTGAAGAGAAGACTGTTTTTGGGTAATCATTTCTCATTGTCTTTGTTCTTCGTGAGTCTGTAATCAATTTTCTATTTCAAAGAGTTGTGGATATCCATTTGGATCGGTGAGAAGCTTATAAAGAGTCGGTGTATTTCTTCTTCTATTAGTGGAGGCTTTTCAGGGTTGGACTCCGATTATTCCGTAATTTTTTCTATCTAGATTTTTCACGTAAAAATCGTTTGTGTTTGCATTTGGTTCTTTTGTGATTTGGTTTTGTGTGCTTTTGCTTGGTTTTCTCAGCTTCTTGTTTGGGGGAACGTTTTACACATTTCTTTCCCAATTGTTTTTAGATGAGTGAAAGAGTCTTGCTGCCCATTTACCTAACAATGGTTGGATGATAATGTTTTTTTAATACATCTTCATAAAATGTCCACTTTGCTCTATTTGGTAGATGTTGGAAGGTATTTATGAAAATAAGATGACAAATAACAAAGCTTTCTTCGTCCTACATATTGTTAATTAAAGTTCAAAGAAGTGGATTCCACGTACAACATAGCATATGAATAAATAGCAATCATTGTTAATCAACCTAATTAAATTAATTTTGATGATGATCACATGTCATGTTGTTGATTATATTTGTTTGACACTTGGGAGACCTTGATGGTGTCTTTAAGCAACTCGACACTTGGCATGTGCATCATTAACCTCATGAGTCAATTTTTGATACGTGGCATCATTAATTTGACACGTGACAACCATTAAGTGGGAGGGTGAACATCCACCCTAGTTTTGGTAGGTGAACAAAATAGAGTCTTAACCTCATATAACCCGAATATTGATGAATAAAGAAATAAGCAAAATCTTAGGGTCTTTGCTATCAGAAGTAGTTGTCATATAGAATGGGAGGTGTCAACCTAGGTAGCCACATGGTAATTTTAAGCTGAAAGTAAATGAAGATAAAAGAAGAATATCGTGTGTTTCTATTGCAAAAACTAAGACATTCGAATAGAAAAAATTCATAAAAACAAGATAGGTCATATGTAAAAAGCCAAAGGTCAAGAAACTTTTGAAGAAAGGAACAACTGAAACAAAGAAATGTCAATTTTTGACGATATCTTCTTGTAAGGATGGTTGTTTATTTTCTAGGATATCAAATTATGGATAGGGAGGTGGACAACGGGCATCCTATGTGACACCCATGGACACAATTCTTGTCTAGTAAGAAGGTGTCTTTAGCATTGTCAATATGAGCAGTGAGGGTACATGAAAGGTTGTAATTCGGATTGGTGACTTCAAGATTGAGATCAACATTCCCTACAAAGTAGTTCTCAAGGAGAATAGACATGTATCGTCTTCGTGAATCTAATATTTGTAGGAAGTTTGATGTGTAAAGGATACTTTAACACCTCTGGGGAAATGGAAGCTTGCCCAAGGATCTTCATTTCATTGACGAATAAAAAGTATGGAAAAATATATAAAATAGAAATCAAGATGTGTTAATGCCTTGGTGAATATTATTCAAAAAAAAATCATCCATGAAGCTATGACAACGATGACTAGAACACATAAAATAAACCTCCTACCTAGTTGGAAACACACATTGAATCTCGGTATAATAAAATTGTACTTTATGCGAAAACACAATCATTCATTAATTCATTACATATCATGTGAATTTCTTCTTGGGCTCATTTCCAAGTAAATATCCTCAACCATCTATGGTTTGCAATTTGATACTTCAAATATTTCTGTTAGTGTATACTAGCAAAATAGTGGAGCTTTTGCAACCTAATAGCTATTGTTAAAATTATGAATTAACTATCATTTGAAAGATTACATCATTTCTCCAGTCAAATAAAAATATTAATTACAATGTATCTTCCCAAAAGTCATACTCTGAAATCAATACTACCATTCGCTTGCACTCCCCTCTCACTAAAGTCATAAATCTTGTTGCCTCTACCCTCCCTCACACAACACCACCACCACTCATCCGACCCCACACAATGTCAAGGCAACATTGTATACGAGTGGGGGTGTTGTTGGTGGGGAAGGTGGAGTTAGTTCTAGGGTGTCTATCAGTGTGTTTTTTTTTGCGAAAATGAATAAATATTCATTTAGTGATGAACATTCAAACCAAACTCAGTACTTAAATTCAAATAAGCCTTTTGTTGTGTGGTTAGGATATTCTTGTAAACCACATGTAATATGATAGGTTAGGGCAACACATGAGCTAGAATAAAATTTACTATGTAGTAGGTGTGTTGCATTAAAAACAATATGAATTAAGATGTAGAAAACTATCTAAAGCCTAAATTGGTGAGAGCTATGTAATGTAGTTATGCAACCGATGAGCGCATCATTGGGACACGAAAAACTGGGTCATGACTTATTCTTTCTTTTGTTTATGTCCAGTCCGTTGTGTGTGTTTGTTGTTAGGCTTATCATACCTGGGAGATGCTGTTCTGGGACAAAAAATGACAGTTTTTTGTGCAGATCTAGGAGTAACTAGTTATATACTAGCAAGAATAAAATTTACTTTGTAGAGAGGGTGCTTAATAATATCTTATGCATTCCATTAATTCCTGACTTGAGCTATATTTTTTAGCACAAATTTTTGGTTTATTATAATGTCAAGAAAATTCCTTATGAATAAAAATTACTATATTGTTTAATTGTGAACAAGTTCAAAGGATCTTTCTAGCTATATTTTGTTGGGACAAAAATAAAAATGTAGTTAGGGTGAAATAGATATACAAATGAATATTGATATATGAAGTTACAAAAACAAGTGAAAGAAATTAAAACTCAATTCTAAAAAGAAGATTTGTAGTTCTCGATTTTGTTATATTATTTGGTTTGATTGTATAAAATGTCTTCTCCACAAAAATCATCATACAAAAGGTATATACTCTCTATTAGGATGACATCGAAAGAAAAAAGAAATAAATAAAAAGTCTACCCTAGAAATGCAGAATGTATAATTTTTTAATATAAAATAAAAACGAACAAATAAAGATAAAATATTAGATGAATGTAGTAATAACAGGGAAATTGAAAATAATACCTCAAATATTGTTATGGGATCCTAAGAATGTGAAAATGTTGCCATCTCCAAATCTCTAAAGTCGGAAGTAAGGGGAATCTCATAAAATACCATAAAAGAGGTCCGCGATAAGGCTACCCTTCGTTTCTTCCTCCACAGTGAAAATGCTTATATTTCTATGGAAAGAAGAAGAAGAATATGTGGTAACTTTCTCTAGCTTCTACCCAATAAGAGGAAAGATAAGAAATTAGGACATACTACTTACCTAAAATAGGAATAACGACAAGAATGATGTTAATTGTAATGGTCAACACTAGTGATCCTAGATTTTCTCTTGCCCGCTCTTTCTTCATATATAGAACCAGTGATATGTCATATCATATATCAAATGGTCCGATTAAACAATTTTCTCGTTGTTTTAGAATGATATTATGTACTTATTCATTTATGGAAAATCTCAAGAAATTTATTTTGAATTAGAATTTATTTAATTAAATCAACTCGCAATTTAGCTTTAACAATTTATTTGTGATGTGTAAGATTACGATAAATTTAGAATTAGAGTAGTTATCTACTAATAATTAGTATTTAATATATTTATTCAAAACTTTTTTTAGTCCCTCCTATTATGGATTAGTCCATCAACAATTACAAAAATACTATAATATTAGGACAATATTCCATTCTATTATGGTTTCCCCTCTCCGATGCTTTGGAAGATGACTTTTGTGCGGACGTGGAAGCCTTGGTGGCAAGGATGTTAGGTTAAGGATTCTGAGAATTCCGTGAAGCTAAATTATTATATTTGTAACTATGACGTGATAACACTTGTTTAGTTGTGAATAAGCCAAATATTCAAATTCGAAGTTCATGCATAAAAAGGTACGCTAACAAGATGGTGCTCAGTAGGGTGACCCTATTAGCTAGAGAGAAGGGTGCATGATTATTATGCCCCCTCCACACGGAGTTCATGTTACACCCGAGATTGTGTTGATGTTTGGTGGTAGATCCTCACTACAAGAAAAGCGACCTTCTACGGTACTAAAATTAAGGCGTGCCTAACGTAGTATGCCGTAAATAGTTAATTTACGAAATGCATTTTAGTGAATGCCGTAAAATTAGTTATAATATAATTTATTACATTATTTACGATGTGCATTTAATGTCTTAATTTTTTTATACAAAAGGAGGCATGCAATGAATGACGTAAAAATCAATAACACAAAAATAAGAGGCTCCAAAATTTTTAAGCCTCTTTATATTTCACCTTAAGGCTGTGTTTGGTAGGAAGGATGAAAAAGTGGAAGGAAAGAAAAAGAGTATGATTTATTTTCCTTCCTTATGGAAAGGAAAAATCATTTCCTTCCTTTGTGTTTGGTAGCAAGGATGGAAAATATAAAGGATGTATTTTCCTTTGTTTGGTATGAAAGAAAAAGTGGAAGGAAAGAAAGTAAAAAATATAGGGTTTACCAATTCTATCCTCAATTAATATGACTTATTTACTATTTGATTTCATGAATAATTTTTAAATAATAGATTTATATGTGGGTATAATTGTTAATTACTACAAGCATCCACTTTTCCTTCCACTTTTTCTCCCACTTTTGGGGGGATTGAATTTCTTTGGTTATGAGGGAAAAGTAATCCCTCCACTTTTCCTTCCTTCCTATTTTCCTTCCATACCAAACAAGAGAAAATGGGTCATTCCCTCCACTTTTCCCTCCTCTATTTTTCCTTCCTCTCACTTTTCCCTCCTACCAAACACACACTAACGAGAAATTATTAGGTGCTCCCGGCTCACCACTGGACGTGCTGAGTGGTGAGCCCGATCCAATGAACAATTGACACTTGGAATAACCAATTAACCTCATATTTTTCACATCATAACCGGATATGAAAAGATAACGAAAAATGCTAACAAAATCAATATATTAATATTAACATTAACATTAACATTAACATTAACATTAACATTAATATTAATATTAATATTAATATTAACAATAATATTAATATTAACATTGAAATTAATATTAATATTAATATTAATATTAATATTAATATTAACATTAATGTTAAAGATAACAAAATCAATAATATTAATATTATCATTAAAATTAATATTAAGATTAATATTAATATTACAGTAAAATTAATATTAATATTAACAATAATATTAATATTAATATAATATTAACATTAAAATTAAAATTAAAATAAATATTAATATTAACATTAATACTAAGATTAACATTAACATTGATATTAAAATTAATATTAATATTAACATTAATATTAATATTAATACTAAGATTAACATTATATTAATATCAAAATTAATATTAATATTAAGCTAACTTTAAATTGTCCGGTTATGATGTGGAAAATATGGGATTAATTAATTATTCCAAGTGTCAATTGTTCATTGGACCGGGCTCACCACTCACCAAGTCCAGTGGTGAGCCAGGAGCACATAATAATTTCTCCACCCTGACACCTTCTCCCCGCAGCCTCAAAACCTCTCCCCCGTAATATTTTTTTTGCTAAAAACTCCCTCCCCCAGCCCCTCTCCCGCCTAGAAATTCTTTCTAAAAATTCCTCTTGCGATTCTGATTCTTCTTCTCCTCTCTCGAGATAGGTTCGAATTCTTCCTCTTCATCTTTTGTTTTTTCTTCCAGAATTTTTTTGGATAACTTTTGTCGGCTGCTTCCTCTTCTTCTTTTGATTTTTATTTTTTGGTTTGTGTTCAAATCATAGCAAGGGAAGGGGAGAGGAATACAAATTTGTGAGCACAATTCTTATCCCCAATTTTCTTTTTTTAGGGTCTTACTCCCCCAATTTCCTTCTTTTTATTTAGGGTTTTACTTTTACTTCAAATTTTTTTTCTCGCTATTATATGACCTCCACGTATCTATGGAGACCCAGGGCTGAATTGTTGGTTCGATTTCTTCTTCTTCCCCCAATTTTACCTAAGAAATTTGATTTTAATTTTACATATGAGTTCTCGTTTAATTTGTGCATATATTAATATTTAAAAAATTGTCATGATAGTGTACTTTCGGCTCAAATTAGATAACTTTAATCTACGTATCAACAACAAAGTTTGAAATTAATTTGTGTACATAAAATAAAAATGTTGTAGATGAAAAAATGTTGTAGATGTTTCAAATATATGCGACCTACTATGGGTTTGCTGTTTTTTTGTCTATTTTGTACATGAAAAAATGTTGTAGATGTTTCACATGTATGTAGAACTGTGTTTGGTTGGGATGGTATGGGTTTTTGATATTTTTTTTTATACTACTGATATTTTTCTGATACAATGGGTTTTACACATAATACATTTTGGTTCTGATACTATGTTCTCTTTGGGATATGTCAATATTTTTTTATTTAGTTTACATTTTCATAAACATATTCTTCATTTTGAACACAAAAAACTTATTTCTTGTGTTGCTTGTTTGGATTTGGTTATAATACTCCTTCAGGGGTCGTACCAATACTATTTTGTTCGGCTTTGGTGTATGATAACCCATGTCTATACTTTAATATGTTGTTGCTGATGGCTTATTCAAACTCATCTATGTAGGCCTATTGGGCTTATCCTAACTTTGCTGTCTTGTTGGTTTTGAATGAGTGAGTATCCAAAGACCATTTTCGGAGTATCCAAAGACCATCTATGTAGACCTATATTGGGCTTACATTAACCTGGTCGAATGAGTGAGTGTCCAAAGACCATTTTTGGATCTTTATTGAACTGCATACACATAATTAGTTGGCTTTGACAACATTTAAGATCTTCTCACATAGAGGAACATATAATACATATATGCATCAATTCATCATCTTGTCTCGCCCTCTTTGGGCTGAGAATTATTAATGTAGCTTGTAGACAGTCTAAAGGCATTTTAGCAATTGGATTGAGGCCGAAAGAGGAAAATATTATCTTTGCTTTTTGGTGCAACATCTTATTCTAATGACTTGATTATTGGTATAGTTGAAAGATATGCAAGATATTTAAGAGCTTTGATATAAGGTTGTGAACTTAGCATTTTTTAGTTAATCTTACCTTTCATGCCAAGGAAAGATAATGGAGTTGTCCCTCTTTTATAGTGAACCTGGAGATTTAGGGCTTGATGTTACCAAATGAATGAAAAGGGCTAAGCACTATAACCAAATGAGTGTGTCCCTATTGTCAATTATCATATGAATGAAATTAGAAGATTGAGCTAGTCGTGATTTCCGAGATGCAAATGCATCTCCAACACCGTAGTCTCTCTTCTATACTTGGTCTTATATGGTATTGTATTGTATTTTAGTTTATAATATCAAAGTTATTTCGGATCATAATTTGTTTTACTTGTATTATTGGTGCTAATGAATTTAATTTTTGTATTTTATTTTCAAAGTTATTCCAAAGTCCCTGATGCCAAGAGAGGTGAGCTTAGTCCCGAAACTACATACTTTATATCATTTTTGGTCATTGGCCTGTGGCTAGCTAACCTATGAATTTTATAATGAAACACGAGTTTTAGACTTCACTAGGTAATTATACTTTTCTAATGGTAGAGGAGGCCTCTACGTGTGTGTTACTGAGATTCCATGTCTGAGATAATATTACAATGCCAATCTAAATTTTTACAAACATAGTTATATTTTTCTGAGGCAATTTTACAATGTTTCCAACCTGGGTATGCCTATGAAATTGTCTATTTGTATCATTCTAGTTTTACATGGACACAAACATGTGGATGCTTGATGGTTCACACTGTAGATATATAAATATTAATGATGATGTTGCTCCAGTCAGTGAGTATAAATATTCATGTTGCTGCTGCCTTATGCATATCAGTTAGGTCCCGAGCTTCTGCATTTTAGATGTGGGATCGCCACTTGGTTGCTAGGCTCGATATCCAGGTAATCATGCTTGCTTCATATAAAGCAAATTTCATCAGTTAACACATGTTATGCTCACATTCTGTTTTGTTTAGATTCTGTTTATGCTCATATTCACATATAGTTTCAGTCAACATGTAGTTTGGATTCACATATAGTTATTGCAAATTGGTTCAGATTCTGCATATAATTCTCATATTCAGTTCACATGTAGTTTGCTCCATACTAATGGTGCTATTCATCTCTACCAAATATGCCCTAAACTATGGGCTCATGAAGTAATTTCCAGTTTACATGCATCATGACTTCAAACATGATACATTCGCCTAATATGTATTTTCTGATACAACTGCAGTTATTCTTATGTAGTTTCACGCGATGGCAGAAGAACTTCTAGCTCTTGGCCTAACAAACTATACGGTTCTTCTTAGAAACCAACTCTTAACCATAATAATGATCATCTCCCTATTATAATCTTCTTGTTCCCTCTCTAGTGTAAAGAGTAGTAAGTCCCGGCTCTGACCCAGAGAAGAAGCCCGCAGTGCTGTCTGCTCTCAAGAATCAAGACCCTCTTCTATGTTGAAACTAATTTGGCTTATATGTGGCTCTAGTGTTATCTACTAAAAAAAATACAAAAATGCTCTTCGGCAAACTTCATGGCATGAACAGAATAAAATTCAAGTATTCACATTCTCTTTCTGTATATGTTAATATACTTGCACCTCTTACTGCCTTAAATTCTATCACTACATGACTTACATGTGTGTCAGGTCGGCAAAGGACATAAACACACCAAGAGCCGAAATCAGGGATACGGGGTTGTTGAGTCACTGGAGACAAGAATAGAAACAATAAGACATTTTGTAGGGGAATTTCGGTTTGGTAAGAAATTCGAATAATTGGGAGTGTTGGAAGAAGTTCAAGAAGTAGACGTTTGTCTCAGACTCGTATGAACAAAATATGATGGATTCTAGCTACAACATCTTCATGACAAAGCAGTAGATCGTTTCATTTTGCTTTTGATATGAATTTGTATTTTGTTTTTTCTTGTGTTTATCAGGAAAGTTACTTAACAAAACTTATTGAAAAATAATAATAAGCAACTTTCAGTATTTGAACGGAAGCTGAGAGAGATTCAAATCTACATCTTACGGGATTTATATGGTAGACATCTTGTGGTGCAAAGAACATGATTTCATTGCTCATCTTTTTTGAGTGATCCCTACATTGGGAAAGAAAGTATTCCCTTGGTCCAATTCTAACATTGGAACTGTCCATTTCAATCTGCAGGATTTCTATAGGAGAAAAAATAATAATCCTAAGCTCATATATATTGTCAAGTTCACAGATTCATATACATGGTTCCTTACTGCTTGCTCAAAGTCACTAGAAATGCCCATATAATGATAATGCCAGGACATGGATACTTACATATTATTGGAATTTTGTAGCCTTAATTTGGAATTTTTCATCTTTAGACTTACTTTGTTCCCTAGTTTAGGGCATGTTTGGTTACTTAGAAGTAGGCATGAATTGTGTAGGATTGATAATGCCAGGTCATCGTGGTCTACAAATTCACGTTCTAAATAAGCATAGTTGTTTCCTTACTGCTTGCTCAAAGTCACTAGAAATGCCCATAGAATGATAATGCCAGGACATGGATACTTACCTATTATTGGAATCTTGTAGCCTTAATTTGGATTTTTTCATGTTTAGACTTACTTTGTTCCCTAGTTTGGGCATGTTTGGTAACTTGGAAGTAGGCATTAATTGTGTAGGATTGATAATGCCAGGTCAGTTTGGTCCACAAATTCATGTTCTAAATTGGGTTTGTCATGCTCAGGTATGGAGCTTGAGTAGGAGGACCTCTATGCGTATCAGCAGTAGCAGTACTTCTCCGAGGAGGTTGCCGATTTCCCCAGCACACATGACCGCTCATCCATGGTTGCTCTTATTTACTTTCCATGGCACTTTCATTAGCATACTTTTTGCCCTATGTTGGCTAGGTTGTTTTCTATCTAATTTTGAGATATTCAGCTTTATGAGACATTATATTTTACTAGCTCATGTTCCATTGTGTATCGGGTTATCCAAGACATATATACTTTTCATTGTGTATCGGATTTGGATGATTTGACATTATTGTTTTAATGAAATTATTATTTTTATAATTGTTGTGTATTATATGCTTTGTGATTGAATGTCAAAAGGTAAACTTGATTATACAAAAAGTAGGATTTTTTTTAAAATGGAAGTGAATTCAAGGTGTGCAAGATATG
Source organism: Iris pallida (assembly GCA_029216955.1). Taxonomy (NCBI): domain Eukaryota; kingdom Viridiplantae; phylum Streptophyta; class Magnoliopsida; order Asparagales; family Iridaceae; genus Iris; species Iris pallida. The sequence goes on along the minus strand of JANAVB010012999.1, from coordinate 8,694,365 downwards.
TCCTAATTAATGTGTATATGAAACTTTTCACGACATACAACGAATGTCATAATTGACTAATAAAGACATGCAAAGGAATGCCATAAAATATTATTAACGACGTGCATTTAAATGTCGTGATTGTGCATTAACGACGTGTATATGTATGTCGTGAATGTGTACTAACAGCCGCTAATACACACCATAATTGCATTTTCAAGGCACGCAATGAATGTCGTGAATGAGTATAGACGACGCACAAATTGAGTTTAGACGACACGCAGATTATGTTGTCTAAACTATCATCTTTTTACGACATGGGCTAATACGGCATTAGCATTTGCGCCGTCTAAAGTGTTTACGGTGCACATTACGCGCCATTAAAACACAATATTCCTTTAGTGCCTCTTCCCAATTGATTCAAATTCATGCTGAAATTATATGTATTGGACATTTTGACTAACACTGGAACTAAATTGCAGATCTATGAAGAAGAAAAAGAAGGAGAATTGGAGGAAGAAGATGAACTTTATTTAAGCTATTTGGGCGGGAAAAGTGGTTACAGCTAACAGAACTTGAGAAAGAAGCAACTAATTCATTCCACACCATTTCTATAGCTCAGTGAGCTACTTATACAGGAATTTTAGCTGAACAATTACTAAAGTGCCCCTACATGATGTTGTAAGAAGCCCAATTACAGATGGAGGCAAGCCCAATTGCAGACGAAGCCCAATGCAGGGTCCCTAATACTCCTCTGATACTGTCTGCTAGTAGCTCAGAGGAATAATGACACGGTTGGGTTCTTATCAATAGCCCCTCCTTCAATTTGACCTTTTCTCAAGGTCAAAGGGGATAATCCTTGATGAACTTCTCGTAGTGAACCTAAGTAGTTCTTCTGGTGTTCCTTCCTTCCACTGCACTAGGAGATCCACAGCAGCTTTGTTCCCTCTAGGTACCATTATGTAACTACCTAATTTCGAATTTCCAATTTGAATCAATATTAGAAAATTTGAGAAATTACAAAGTCATTTTCGAATTTATTATAAATTTATTTCCTAATTTTGAGTATTAATAATTAATTAACTAATTTTAATTCAGTATTAGTTTATTGTTAGGAATTATTAGTTTTAGTTAATAGCTAATGTAATTTCAGAATTAATATTTTTATTAATAATTAATGTGAACCATTTAGTTAGTAGTTAATTTGTATTTTACCCTTGTGGGCTAAACCCAGAATTCTGATGTATAAGTCCTATTGTTGGGTTCAAGCCCAACAGCATATTTGCCACTATATTGACTTTGGGCTTAAGGGCAGAGTTAGTTTTAGTTAGATTAGACTAATTATTAAATATTTCTAATTAAATTAGTTATTAATTATAATTAGTTGGGGTATGGTAGCTAGTTGCCAATATAGTCAGAATTAATTATAGTTGTTGGCAGCCATTAGTTTTTATCCCTAGATCTGTTAGATATTACATTACAATCCTGCTACTAGCCTTGGAGAGCACAGAATTAATCTTTTAAATTTTATGACATTTTTTATTACACAATACAGTCTCTCTCTCTTCTCCTCACACACTCTCTCTCGAGTAGTCTCTGCCACGTCCGCCGCACTCCGGCGATCCTCCACCGCCGACCACCTTGTTTCCTCCTTTGTGCTAACCTCGCCACCACTCCATTTCACCACGGTTATCCCGACCACCATACTCCGCCTACACTCACCGCCGTGAGACACCGTCCCCGGATTCGTGCACCAGGCCTCACCGTCGTTCTTCCTTGGAACCAGCGCCGAGCTTCGTGAGCCGCTTCATGCACAGCTGCCACCGGAGCTGATCCGCCAACCTTGGTTAGCTTCGCCTCTCTCCACGTTCGACCCCCTCTTCTTCTCTTTCCTCTCTCCCTCTGGCTCTCTTCCAAGGAAGAGAGACTGCAGCCCCCTCTCTTCGAAATAAAGAATGGCTGTAATGGCCTTCTCTCTCCCTTACTCTCATTTTGAGTCTGTGCTGTCTTTCAAATTGAAGATTTAATTTTTAGCCATGTGACCTTTCGAAATGAGGAGGACACTTGACCCTTCGAAAATTCAAAGAGTTGGGTTGGCCGTTTGATTTGGAAAGGATCACCTGACCTTTCGTAAATTAAGGAGTCATTTGCCACATGTTTAGCATCAACAGAATAGTCTCTGTTGGACTGGGGGTTAGTATACAGTAAATATAATATTTTGTGTGTTGGATAATAGCATATTAGGTTTGTTATATTTTCATACAACTATATGTATAAATGTTCTGTGGAAGTATGTGTACATATGGATTATATTAATAACAGCAGATGCTTCAGAGTACCTGTGCATGA